>NW_024121388.1:4533588-4806958 GCF_016745375.1 Pimephales promelas | reverse complement strand
AGCCAGCTTTACCAGAGCAAGTAGACAAGTGGTCTAAGGAGTTACCAGATGTGTACAAAACAACCACGAAAAGTATGGCAATTTCTTCAACGTTTACAGAAGATCTACAATTTACATCCAGTAGATGGTGTGATGATTGTTAATGTGAACTTGAGGGCAAGAGGAACAAAAGAGGATAACTGAAAGTGTTTGAAAGGGTAGGCGAGTCTCAAGAAAACATTGAGGCTGGATGGGAAGCTGTACGAAACATTCTTGTTTGAACTGAAACCTGCAGAGGTTAATTGGGCTAGAATTACTCATGTATGCAGAAGACTGGAGAAATTGTTGCGGAGTTCGAAGAACGCTTCAGACAAACCTGGTTGGAACACTCCGGTGTAAATGACAGTGAGGATCTGGACAAGGACACTAGCATGCCTCTGAAAACTGCTTTTGTAATGGACTGAAACTGAAGTTTCAAAAGCACTCAAAATCCGATATGACGACTGGGACAGCATTGAACATCTTTTCAAAAAGATTGTTGAGTGGTCAGCAAAGATTGAAAGAACACAGGAAGTCAAACTCAGAGCATTGCGATCGAAGAATATGTCATACACAGCAAGACAATGTGGAATGAGCATAAAGAAATGAAGATAATAGACAGTCAAAAACTCAAGGAAGATGCAGGTACTGCAACGAAGAAGGACACTGGGTCCGTGATTGTAAGCTGAGTTTAAAAAGTCAAAGTGATGATGAGGACAACCTGTTGAGGAGGTTTCAGCAGTTGACAGATAAACAAAAACAGACTCTGCTAAACGCTGTTGAGCCGCAGGGAAACTGAAGAGCCTCTCTCTGCAGCACCAACTTGTGACATCTCATCCGACAACTGATGGACTCCATGTGTATGCAAAAATGACAAATGAAGACACCACCCAAAGGTAAAAGCATACACAGAGTCTCAACAACTGAAGCCAAAGATGATGTCCAAGTAGAAGGTGCTGCTATACAAGCCGTAAAGGAGAGAGGTGCACATACAGCGGCATTAAGACAACTTCAACTTTTGCCATGTAAACTTATTCCAGATGAAGCACCCAGAAAACAAATGCCATCAGTGATGGAAGCTAAAACAAACTGCATAATGACAAGCAATGCAGTAAAGATGACCACAAGGAAATTTGGACTATGCCCTTTTGAACATGTCATTGGCCGGCCCTGTCCAAAGAAAATCTAACATCTGACAGCCTTGCCCAAACTGATGAAAGACTCAGCCTGGTAGAACACACAATGCCAAGAATCCATTTTCATCATTAGAATCCAAGAGGGATAGCCTACAGGATCTCATGGTAACTGATGAAGCAGTTAAGGTGCAGAGAAAAGATGAGTGGACTGATTTGAGCCAATGGGATTTGAAACATCTTCCTAGAGATGAGGGATAGACGGCAGTAGTGTTTATCAGAGTCCAGATATGGCGGGACTAGGGTTTTTAGGCCCTAGCTTGTCGCCTGAGGACGAAGACATAAACATACAGCCACTGATAAACACAGTAGTGTCCTGCCAATATTAAATAGGGACAGTTTGTCAGGCAATTATGAATTATGTCTTTAAAATATTTTCCTTGGCAAAGATACGTTCCCCGTTTCTCTTTTGTGTGATTGCAGGTGTTCCAGCATTCCAGAGGATGAGCAATTGCATCCGACGTTTAGACTGCACTGGTCACCTAGATAAAAACTTCTGAACATTCACAGAACACAACCCTATCAACCACTTCCAACAGAACACAACTCCAAAATAAAAGCCACCAGAGGACTCAAGAATTCAAGAGGATGCAAAGTTTCACTATGAACTCTTATTCTGTCATATTAAGTGGAGCCTGTATGCAGCATGCTGTATATAATGAAGTTTGTTTTGTGATCAAATATGATCAAAGGGGGGATTGATAGATTTTGTATTTTCAGTTATCAGATTCATTTACATTGTGACGTGTATCATAATTAATCCACTCTGTCGGTGTCTGCAAAGGTGTGTGTCAAACGGCCCATACAGATGAATGGCCCATTCAGATGTATGGCCCACAGAAACTGATTGGTGTGAATGACAAAGACTCAGCATTGCTCAAAATGGATTAGCATCTCCTGTGGGAGGTCCTAACAGGTTTCTATTGTTTGTAGCCCATAATCTTCTTTATAAAGTTCTGTCTCACAGACAGAACATTGGGTTAAGATTGTTGAAGGGTGACATGATAACATCGCTGCTGAAGGACTGCTACACTACAAACCTTCAATAAATTCTTCTCCCCACAAGAACTGGTCAAGCTTACTTATTTTATGTATTGGAGAAATCCAATACATTGGCGAGCCACTGAAACCACTGCTCGGCATCACCAAAATCTAACACCAGTAACAGCCACCGCTGTTATCGATCAGTCTATAATCCCACCCACTTTAAAGCGGTACTACTGCAGTGGAAAAGCAACCATGCTAAAGCAAACCGAGCCATGCCGTACTGAGTCGTAACGCGCAGTGGAAAAGCGAAGTGAGCCGAACCGTGCCACGTCCCGCCGAACCGTACTGAGCCGTACCGAGCCGTACCAGCAGTGGAAAAGCGCCAATATTGACGCTAAAGGGTGCCATGTGCGTTGGATGTAGACGAAATGTCAAAAGCGTCAGTATATGACGCCTTGGGATGAAAATGGGCTGTAATATCAGATCAAATGCACATTGTTATCTTTTGCTTGAAATGTTATGAACGCTAGTTATTTTCCATTTGCTTTTGTTTTATCTCAAAATGCACATCCCGAGGTTGCTAAAGAGTGCGTCAGCTCAAGCCTCTTACAAAGACTTCATATGACCCAACACCTGTGAAGACACTCCAACTCCTACAAGAACTTCAAGCCCATTCTCATCCTTTAGCGTCACATAGAACGCTATATGACAAAACGGCGCTATACTACACGCATGGCACCTTTTATCGTTAATATAACACGCGAACCCAAGTCGTCATAAACCCTTTAGCGTAATATGAGACTACCCTACCCTACACCTAAACCTACCCATCACAGCGCGTGTTATATTAACGATAACAGGTGCCATGTTCGTAGTATAGCGCCGTTTTGTCATATAACGTTCTATATGACGCTAAAGGATGAGAATGCGTTGGAACTTCAGATGACGCAAACTGTGAATCAACATGCATCAATGCTAAATTTTCCATGTACTGTAATCATTGTGTTGACGACTCGTAATAATTACTAAAGCCAAGTTCACACTACAGGATTTTAAACCCGATTTAAGCCCGATTTGTGAATCGTTGAGCTCGCCGACAGGTCAGGGTGTTATCGCGTGCAAATCGCGGGGGATTAGCGGACGATGAACGCTCGCCAATATGTTAGTGTGAAAGAGCCAACAACGCATCAAAGACGCTCGCAGACACGTCGCTGAGCCCAGAAAAATATCTAGCATGCTAGATATCCAGAGCCGTCACGCGACTCAACCTCAGTGATGTAAATCTTATTTTTTTGCATTTTTTTCTCAAAGCAAATCATCGCGTAAACAGTTTGCAGCACTAGTTTCTGTCTGACATCCACATTCGCGTGTCTTCGCTGGGTATTGACGCATGTGCTGTTTTGCGTCATTTCCGGTTCGTCTTATCGCGTGATTTTTCGTGACAAAATGTAGTTTGTAGACAAGATAGAATCGTTGGGTGACAGAGTAGTTCTCAACTCGTGTAGTGCGTTACCTCCTGTTGCGGATCGATCATGTTGTGTCATGTGGTGTGAACAACTCAACAACTTCAACAGAGAGCAAGTCATGTAGTGTGAACCGCACAGTTCAGCCCGACGTTTTAAAATCATGTAGTGTGAACTAGGCATTAGGAAACAACATGAGCATAAATGAAAAATAACACAAAACTGATGAGCATTTGAAAAACAAAAAGAAACAAACACATACATGGTCATATACTAAACTAAAGGTGATCAAATCCCAGGAAACTGAGACGTCTGGTCATTCTAAAAAATACTGGCAGTAATACAAGAGGTTGGACAGCTGTGAACTACTACAGTATGATTTCAGACTAAGGGCATAAAGGCTCTCATTTAGGTTCCCTAACAGCGGCAATTAGCGTAATTGATAGGATGATAAGTCACACATGAGCAGTGATTCTTATTTAGCCCTAATCATTACTTTATTAAAAAGGTATCGTACAGTTCCCAAGAGCAATGTGCTCCTGGCGTCTGCGGATTACAGGGCCCAGCTGTCAGCCGAGAGCAGTGTGAAGCCAAGCCTGGCCACAGTGCCTCTGGATCTGGGTATGTTGGACAGGCCACTGTGGGGATGAGGAAGGGGTGGATTTAATCAGTGCATTTGGACTGCGAGTGGTACTTTGGAAGATCTGGTTCTCAGTATGAGAACCCAAGATAGACAACTTGGCAATAGTCAAACGAAGTGTCACTCAAAATGTCCTGAATGTCGCCCAGCTAACTCAACTTGAGTCCATCCATTCCAATGAAGCTGCAGATGTGTGGGCGTGGCTAGCACTTTTATGGAATGATACAAATAATGATTTTTCCACAACAAATTAAAGCCCACACTGCATTAATATATGTCTGGCTTGTTTGCTTGCTTGTTTTTCTTATTCTCTTGACATAACAGGGGATATGTTAAACTGGTGAATTCAAACAACATATTATTTATTGAAAAAAATAACTGACCTCATTAAATGTTACATTTGAAATAACTATCCTGCTACATAAATGTAGTGATGTGTTCTATGTAATGTGTTTTATTTTGAAGAGTATGTATTTACAATGAAAAAGTCGGTAACACTTTATTTTGATGGTTCCTTTTGAACATTCTGTTGACTATAACACCGTGTCCTAACTACACGCGACGCGACGCCGCGACACGCGATAAAAGGTATCTTTTCCATGTTAATCAGAGTTTTTGTCCTAACCTAGTCTCGCGTAGCCAGACCTTCAGACTGACGGCTGAAGGTCTGGAATTCATAGCAGCTTTCTTTGGCCAAGGCCCGCCCATAAGGCCGTTTGACCGACATGTCAAACAACCAATTACAGTTCGTTTCATTCAGCGTCACGTTTCGGGGCGTGGAAATGTCCCCACAACATCAGACCGGCGTGCAACAAGTCAGTCAGACTCAGCAGCAGTCACCGGAGGCGCTCGTTAACAACGGTCCGCGTTATTAAATTCACCCACAAACTCGCGCTCATGTCCATCTTATGCCCGCTTTGTCACACGGCCAGTTCAACCTCGTATAAATCAGGTTATGTGTGTAGATCACGTGCTCACGAGCGCTCACTCAGACACACTGTACCCGGCGCTGCTTGTGCGTCACAGTTATGTTCATAAAGCGCTCCCCGTCCCCGTTCACAGTAACCGGCTCGTCTCATTCAAAACAGCCAGCTGTAACGTTAGCTGTCAGCGAGCCGCCGCACATTGAATACTCGCAGTCAAACGTTTGACTCTGCAGTATCTTATGCACCTTATAATCCAGTGTGCGCATATATGAATACTGAATCGGCCAGCTGCGATGTCAGCGTCTGTTGTTTCATGTTTGCCCACAAACGCGGCTGATATCCCCTTCGCAATTAAGTACTTCACTTGATCTTCCATAATCGATAGGAGGGGACATACAACTACGTTTAGCTGATCTTGATTAATGCTCATTGTCACTCATAAACTCAACAGTTTTTCTTCCGCAATCACACTTCTGCGCTTTGTTTCCCGGCGGACCGAAAATAAACGCGACACTGACGCCCCCCGGAAATCCGATAAAATTCAACCAATCAGATGACGACTTCGACATTCCTGAAGTGTTTCCAGTTAAGTGTACCATATGCATCAGACGTTTAGCCAACGTTCCGTGGGCGTGACGTCTGAGGCTGAGACTAGTCCTAACCAGACGCGACGGCGACACGCGAAGTTTCTAATTTAGAAATGGTTCCTATTTCTGCGACGTCGCGGCCGACAGAATGAAGAAATTACACTGGTTATGAGTATATACATTATTTGTTTTTAGTTATAGGTCACTGTGCCACAAGCGATAAAGGATAATTACCTCAGATTTTGAAAGCATGTAGCGATATAGCGTTCAAAATGAATTCTATGCAAACATACAACTGTACTTCATAACAAAATTAGTCAATGAGTATATTTTGTTAATGTTTTGATTTTTAATAATGTTATTTCTTGATTTGATTATGTCCTTACCCATTTCCAATGCGAGTGCGGGCCAACAGTGCGCTTTCACAGAGAGACTCTCAGCTCACACGCTGTTCAGAATGTGTGGCATCTTCGCGTCGCGTCTAGTGTGGACAGACGAGCACACTTGCTGTCGCTGGAATTTTATCGCGTCGCGTGTAGTTAGGACACGGTGTAAGTCACATGTCAACTAACTCTCATTAGAGCATCAGTAGACTGTCTGCTGAATATCTGCTAACTCTTTATAGAGGGGTTTCACGACGCGTCATCAAACCGGAAGTCGGCCATTTTGGAGGCACTCCGCATCACAATAAGCATTGGCACTGAGCTATATCTCGAACGTCGTCAAGGAAAATGTTTAATTATTGGCGTGTTTCAGGTTGTACTAATAGGAAAAACCGAGAAAAACATTTGGAATATTATCGACTTCCAAAATTTATTAAAAACCAAGGAGAGAAATGCCAGAAGTTATCAGAGGAAAGGAGGCGCTTGTGGTTGGCAAAGCTCAACCAACATCTACGAGGGAAAAATCTGCACAATATCCGGATTTGTTCGGCACAATTCTTGTCAGGTATTGTGAAATATTGATTGCAGTGGCTCATAACACATTTTCTAGAGCAATGATATTAATATTTTGAATAGTAAATAGTAATTATGTGTGCTTATTTTACTGTAAAGCACTTTGGTAACGTTAGGACACTGGCTATTTAAAATGTTCTATATAAACAAAGCTGACATTGACATAATATAATCCATATCAGGCTACCGCATGTGGCATTAATGACTTAATATGTTATTGTTATCGTTCTTAAAAATGTAGAGCTAAAATGTGCTGTATTTCTCATTATATTACAGGTAAGAAGTCTGACCTTTACCAAAAGGATGACCCAGATTTTGTGCCATCTGTTGGACTGACAGGTCAGCAAGGAGGTTCACCTCAGTCAACCAAAGAAACAGGGAACTCAAGCTACAAACGTCGCATGACTCGAACCCAGCTGAAGCTGAAGCTGCTACTGCTTCTAGTGCTGCTGATGACCCCACCACAAGTGATTGTCAGCAACAATTTTTGCTGCATAGGGACTCAAACTGAATTGACTGGTGATGTCATTGAGGGTATGACCACTGAACTTCAAAATCTTAGAACTGAAAACATTCAGTTGAGCTCTGATGTTGCACATGTGTCCACTTCCTATGACCAAAGTGCCTTTGTTGACAAGGATGAAAAGGTTTTATTTTTCACTGGCCTACCTACATACCAGATACTGTTAGTATTATTCACATTCCTTAGTCACCACCTCCCTGTGAGGAAGTCACTTGATAAGTTTAAGCAGTTGATGCTGACATTGATGCGTCTTAGGCTTAATGTTTCCACAACCTTCCTGTCATATGCATTCAACGTGTCAAAAGCCACTGCTTCAAGGATTGTCACTGATGTAATTGATGTCATGTTTATTCGCATGAAATTGCCCACATCAGGATTCATGTTGAGGGTGTGATTGGTTGTGTGTGCCAGAAATATACTATTTTTGGGGGAATATTGCCAATTGATTTATTGATGTACAAAGATAGTGATGGGTATTGTACCATAGATAAGATTGGACTTGTCTGTTGTGCTCTGGTGAACTTTAGTCCATCAGTAGTTGATTTTGACTAAATTATATTTTTATATGCACTTTGCCAATAAAAATATAAATGAATCCATGTCTGGACTTGTCTATTAAGCCTAAAATGATCTATAAATGATTGTTAATTTACAGTCATTAAGTCATTGTTTTGTTGTGGATGACAACACACAGCATATCCCGATCATCAGAACACAGATTTATTAAAGAAAAAAGACTTTTATCAGGACACTTATAAACTTTACACTACTATAAATCATACAGTCTAATATAGTGCAATACACTAACTGTAAACACAATTTTGTATGTAACTTGAGTATAACTTTTATTTGTCAAAATAGCTTTACAAAAATATCACCAACTAAAAAACAAATGCCAAAAATATTTAAAGAACATATCACAATTACAGAAAAGGTGCACAATTCAATATATCAGGATATGCAACTGAAGGAAGAATCACCGGGTTGTTATGGATCTAAGAAGAGGGAGCTAACTCGTAGGGATCTGCACCGCCAATAAATCGTAATTTCTCAAAATATCGCACCTTTTCTTGTGGCCCAAGTCCTTCCCTATATGCCTTTGCATCTTGGACGCGCTTTGATGAGCTTTTCTGTTGTTTAGACATGGCTATAATTCACTTAAAGTATCCAAAGCGCACAATACTCCATTGTGCTCCATTCCGTTGTTTACACCGAGTACCTCCAAAATGGCCGCGCATCCGGGTTACCGCCCAGAACGTGACGTCGGTGAAACCCCTCTCCAAAAGACTTTCTACTGACTAAAAGTAACTTTGCTAGTACATGACAACTTATTCTAACTCTAACCCTACCAGTCTACTAATACTCTACTAATACTAATTTACACAGCATATCTTAAAATACGTCAGTGCTATTGTTTTGTCTCAAGATGCACACCAGTAATTAATTTTTGCTAAGACACTTTTATAAAAGTTAATTAAATGTCCTAATTGGACTAGACCATAACCCTGTTTGTGAAACCAGGCCATTACTTTTTATGGATTACATTACACCAATGCCAATAATTTCACTCACAGATTGAGCAGTTTGCTGATTTACAACAGATCGCTCCAGGGATCATGGGCTTCAGCTTCCAAAACACAATATATTCTTGTGACCAACTAAGCTGAGCATTTCAGCAAGGATCAGATCAATTCCTATCCCATTTATATAATTGTCTGGTATATCAATATTATGGACTTGTGAACCGACAGGCAAATTGGAATAGTGTACGATTGTAATAAATGGAGGGTGTTGGCAGAAAGAATAGCAACAAAAGCTAGGTGTTGAATTCCTACACCCAGGACAAGGTCAATTGATCTGAAAACATTGAACAAATATCCTTAAAGAATTATTCAACAATGACTGAAAATAAAAGTTCTTTATCGGCATCTATGGTTCCATGAAGAACCTTCAACATTCATGAGCCTTTCCATTTCACTAAAGGTTCTTAATCGTGGAAGATGGTTCTTCAGATTATTAAAATGTTCAACACACCAACAAAAAAAAGGTTATTTTAAGAGCTGTTCACTTAACGGGACAGTTCACTTTGAAATTAATTTTTGATATGTTTTATCTTACCTCAAGGGCATCCGAGATGTAGGTGTCTTTGTTTCCAGAGTATTTTCAATTTTGATATTTTTAGGTCAAACCGTTCTTGCCCGTCAGTCATATAATGGAGGTCTATGGTCACCACCTCAAAGAGCATGCACAGAGAAGACCAAATTAAACATGATTTAATGACTCGTAAATGTAAGTACACATTGATGGACTAAGACACGAAATGAGGGGTTTGTGTGAGAAAACAAAGAGTATTTATATCGTTTTTACCTCTTGTAACCACAGCCACGTCCAAGTGATCTGAGGGGCGCGGGCGCTTTGTGGCTGTGGTAACGAGGTAAAAACTATATAAATACTGTTTGTTTTCTCACACAAACCACTTGTTTCGTGTCTCAGGCCATCAATGTGTACTTACATTTACGAGTCATTAAATCTTGTTTAATTTGGACTTCTATGCGCATGCTCTTTGAGGTGGTGACCATAGACCTCCATTATATGACTGACAGACAAGGAAAAAAAAAATATTAAAAAAAAAAAAATACTGCGGAAACAAAGACACCTACATCTTGGATGCCCTTGAGGTAAGCTAAAACATATCAAAAATTTATTTCAAAGTGAACTATCCCTTTAAAGGTTCTTTGGGGGACCCAAAATGGTTTTGTCATTCTCAGAGCTAGCTTTAATTTCATGATTTGTCGTATTATTATTTTTTTACATTAAAAACATTGCTTGCATATGGAAGTGAGATTGCAACAGTATGTCAAATGTATTTTATTTCAACTAGGCCACAGATTTGACCTAGCTTCAGTCTATAGTTGGAACGAAAGCAGATGTGATCTCAAATTTACATTTATCTTTGCAGAAGACCTGAAAAATACTTAATATCATACTTTGTAGTTTTACAATTCAATCAAAGTTTCTCCCAACTTTTTTTCCCTCCTGAAAATCCTGTTTACTTGAAATATGTCAGAAGAAAAATAGGTTATGAACTGTGAATGTAAAATCGAAGCAGTTGGCAAGTGTGCTTTTCAGAGTGGATGAGGAGTTTCCTAAATCTGCACTTACCTGACACTTCAGTGTCAACAATAGAGATGCAACTACAGCACATTTCAGGCTAAATGTACAAGTGGAAGAGTGGAAACCTCAACTCAGCCCACACAAACCCAGGTGAGACCACATGACAGCTGTGCCACTGCTCTGCCGTTGTTATCTTGCTATTATCTATTACTTCAGTCATTTTATCTCAGAGCAAAAGAGAGAGAGTGAAACTGAGATGTTGTTATCGGTAGATTTCTACAGTATACATTAACTGCTGAGATAACTACCAGCTGTCCCTTACAAAAGAATATGTTTATTCAAGAAAGGGCACTTTCAGTCTACTTTTGGTAACACTTTACTTGAAGGGGTGTCCATAAGACTAACATGACTCCTTCATAATCATGACATGACACCTGTTATGAATATAAAGGAAGTTTTATGCATGTTTATGACAACTGTCATTAAGTGTCATTCGCTCAGTTATGACAATTTTAATGCAAATATGACATTGCTTGAGATGTCTTTGTCATTGACATAAAAATAAGTTAAACGGTTGAGTTTTACCGTTTTCGAATCCATTCAGCCGATTTTCTGGTATTTAGAAGAATATCAGTAACCAGACAGTTTCTGGACCAGAGATGTATAGTAACGAAGTAAAAGTACTGTACTTAAGTACTAAAATGCTGCATCTGTACTCTACTAGAGTATTGTTTTTTTTCTCATACTTCTACTTTTACTTCAGTAGATATTTTCGATGAATTTAATACTTTTACTTCGATATTTTTTTAATGTTCTGCTAGTTACTCGTTACAATTATAAAAATGTACGAATCATTCGTTGCAAGTTGGCTTTCATGCTGCCTAAATCACACCAGTTTTATAGGGTAATGGGATAGATTGACGCATTGACAACTAATGCAGGGGTTGTCCTGCAATGGCCGGCAAAGCAAATTTGTATCCCGCCAAAGCACCTTATTTGATTGCTAGTTCAAACTTTTGACTGTTTTCTTTAAAAATTAAATGACAGAATACTTGTACTTTTACTTTTAGTACTTAAGTAGTGAATTTTAAAATAAACTACTTGCAATACTTAAGTACAAAAATGTTGAATACTTAAGTGTGGTGCTTAAAGAGCACTTCAACTTCTACTCAAGTCACTTTTTTGATAGAGCACTTGTACTTTTACTCAAGTCCGGGTTTCTAGTACTTTATACATCTCTGTTCTGGACTCATTGACTACTATGGAAGTCAATGGGACCAGAAACTGTCTGGTTACTGATATTCTTCTAAATATCAAAAAATCGACTGAATGGATTCGAAAACGGTAAAACTCAACTGTTTAACTCTGGGGGAGTGGTAAAATGAGCGGAGTATCCCTTTAAGGATTATATGAGTGTTTTGAAGAAAACACTGCTGCACTTTATCCAGTATCCAGTACTTTATTTCATCCTCCTGTAACCAAACAGTGACAAACTTTTGTGCACAAAAAGTATTCTCGCCACAGGTTGAGCCATTTTGACGATGTTTGTACTAACTTTTCTTGGCCGGCAAGTTTAAATCCAATAGAAGCCTATGGAGGAGCGAGACGGCTCTCAGATTTCATCAAAATATCTTAATTTGTGTTTTTAAGATGGGTTGGAATAACATGAGGAAGAGTAATTACTTTCTTTTATGCATGAACTATCCCTTTAAGTCGCCCTTAATTTTTATATTTTTTGTATGCCTTTTATTTATATATTTGCATACGATGCAGTATTATGAAGACATGATAGCTTTTTTGTGAAGAACAGACTCAAACAGGTTGCTGATAATCCTCTGAAACTGTCTAGCCAGCGTTCAGATTTAGTTTCTACACACATAAAAACCAAAGCTGTCTTGTTATCGATGACGTCAGTGACCTCAACGCAGCATTATTGTACCGTATATCCAACTAAAGTCTCTTGAATGGACAGCACATCACACTTTTGACTCGTGAACTTTGCAGGAATGCAGCAATATTAAGACTTCTAGTCTACAGAAAGATATATTAAGGAGAAATAAAGTTATCTTTCAAAGGGTTTTCTGAATTGTGCCTCATGTTACATTCTAATCCCAGTTTAACACACTGAAAAATAGTCACAGCAATCTGTCACAGCACTGGTATTTGCAACACCCCGGTAATTCCTTGGAGATCTCAAAGCCTTTGAGAATGTGTGCCTGCTGTGATGGTTCGGCTCTGAAGGAAGAGGAACAGATTGCATGTGAGATTTTCCTGTCTTTCATGTCAGTGCACTTCTGATGACATTTAGCACTGTTTGCACTCTCATTCTCATCAGAGCAAATGTCAGAAATGACAACACGCGACAGCACCCTTGCCAGTCCGAACACATTTATCTGCTCAAGAAAAAAAGTGCATGCACCAGAAGCCCCTAATACTATGAAATAAAAGTCACTATATGTGCTAATTGATATTACAGTGAGGATGAGGACTTAAAAATCACTATTTTCTCGAATGGCTAAAAACAACATCAACCGAAAGGTTTAGGCAAAACGTTTGCTAAAAGGTTCAGCTTTCATGCAAAAACACTGGATAAAAATTGCAAATCAATGACTTGATTCCGCTGAATTAAACATTACTGAGATTATGTAAGAACAACATAGCACATTACTTTTTAAAAATACTAGGCCCACGTACTGTGCAATCTGCAGTTAGTGGACATCCGAGTTGATCCAGGAACTGCTGTAATCCATTTCACAAGTCTTCAGACTAATGAGGCGCTCCTGCAGCTTCTTTCAGATGTTCTTCAGTCCAGAAATAGAAGTAGTAAAAATACCACAGTAGGATCGTGTCAGCTGGTACCTGGTCCTGAACTTTCTCAGACTACTCAATTAATATCAGCAGCTGGAGCACTGAGGTAAGACTACCGGTCTCTCGCTGTCGTCCCACTAGTGTTTGACCAAAGCCCCTTTCACACAGAGATTCCAGAAAATACACGGATAATGTGACCCGGCATTGTTTGATTTCGGTTCATTCACACTGCCAGTGATTTGCCGGGATCTGTGAGTGCGTTCACACACAACCCGTAAAAATCCCGGGAAGACACATAACGTCAGGATGAGACGTATAACGGACTTGTACACGCGCATGCCGTTCCACAAAGCTGGTGAACGATCTCAGCTTCAGTACGGATAGTGAGGAGCTCCTGGTTTCTGCTTCGCTCCAGTTTGCAGGTGTTTGTTCGTCCTTTCTTTGTTGATGACGAACACAAACTTTCTTCTCAGAGCAACAGAGTCGCGCGACGGCACAAGCGTCATCACTTTGACACACCCTTTACGGCATTGGTCTTGGCTTTTGTTCACACAGCGCGCGTTCCGGGACTGATCCCGGCAATGTTACAAGGTCCCCAACCCGGGATCAGTCCCGGAATCCGGCATCTAAAATGTACATATTAGCACCTAAAATGTACATATTAGCACCTAAATTGTACATATTAGCAAATAAATGTCCATTTTAGCACCTAAATGTCCATATTATCACATAAAAAGTACATATTAGCACCTAAAATGTACATATTGGCACCTAAAATGTACATATTAGCACCTAAAATGTATAGGCACCTAAATGTAGCCTACATATTAGCACCTAAAATGTACATATTAGCACCTAAATTGTACATATTAGCAAATAAATGTCCATTTTAGCACCTAAATGTCCATATTAGCACATAAAAAGTACATATTAGCACCTAAAATGTACATATTGGCACCTAAATGTATATATTAGCACCTAAAATTTACATATTAGCACCTATGTATTGGCACCTAAATGTAGCCTACATATTAGCACCTAAAATGTACATATTAGCACCTAAATTGTACATATTAGCAAATAAATGTCCATTTTAACACCTAAATGTCCATATTAGCACATAAAAAGTACATATTAGCACCTAAAATGTACATATTGGCAAATAAATGTCCATATTAGCACCTAAAAAGTACATATTAGAATCTAAATGTACATATTTAACACCTAAAATATAGACGCTTTCATCAGACGCGTTGCCATGGTGATGAGCTGGCCCAAAGTTAACTTCCGTTCTGTTCGTTTATTAGTGTTTACTGGATAATATGGCATTGACTACAAATGCAGTGAAAGTTAAGGTGATGAGCAGGTTGTTGAGCTGTGGGGTGCAACCTGACCTAGGGAGAAAACGCACTTTTTAAAAATAAAAATGTCAAGGTTTCCTATAAGGGAGACGGCGGTATTGAAATAGCATATGTTTCAGTGATAACCGGTACAGTGTTTCCCATACATTTATTAGTGGCAGCCCACCACATTTGTCAGCGCTGACCGCCACATATTGATTTCCGTGTTTTTAACAATTTAAGATGGAAAAAAGTTGTAATTGACTGCAGAGTTGCGTGCAGCGCATAGCGCATATTCGCACGCTCTCTCTCTCTCTCTCTCTCGCAAACACATTGACAGCGGACCAGTCTGTGTATTGAATGGTTAGTATCATAAACAGCGCTGCACAGATCCATCCAACATGCTGTCAATGTGGAGAACCACCTTAAAAAAATGTTAGCAAGCATGTAAGAAGCCTAGCTAATAAGGAGAGCCATGTTAACCTTATCAAACCCCGCCGTCGCGCTCGCCACATTTGTTTTTAACACTGCGGTAAATCAGACACGTCGGTAGAAAAACATCTTGTCTCCAATTTTTGTTCAACGGGTCTGGTAGTGTCACATTTCAGTTTGGCCAGGTAATATTTATTTTGACTGGCAAGAAATACCAGTTACTAGGTTATTTACTTGTTATGGATTGTCTCCGCAAGTCTGCCGGAAGTTAAGTTTGGGCCAGATTAATGCACATGCGCAGTACCGTTTGTTTATGTTGTCACTGCTGAAAGCGTCTATATTAGCACCTAAATTGCCACCTAGGTCAGGATGGGAGACCAGCTGAACACCATCTTAAACCAGCTAAAACCAGCCAAGCAGCTTTAATCCAGCAGGGACTGTTCCTTTAATCATTTTCTGTTCACACCGTTAGATGATTTAGAGCAGGAGTGTCCGATCCTGCTCCTGGAGGGCCGTTTCCCAGTGATCCCGAAGACCTCGATTAGCAGGTTCAAGTGTATTTAATTCTGCTGGAAGGATCAGTCACGTCTGATATACTGGATTCACTCCCACATTTAAACATGGCTGTCACTTCCAGGGGTGGGCCACATGCCGGTACAATAAACTGGTAGAAATTTGGTGGAAGAAAACACTGTAAAAATGGGTCTTGTGTTGTTCATTAATAAATTGATAAAGGTGATAAATAAAAATATTGTGTATATTTTGGTAAGAAAATTGTGGTTAAAACACAGTTTTGAGGCTTGAGTTGAGGATTTAAAATTAAAGAAAAAAGGCTACCTATTTATTTGAAGATAATGAGTTAAATTGTGCAGTTTTATTTATAGAGACTATTATACACTCACCTAAAGGAGTATTAGGAACACCTGTTCAATTTCTCATTAATGCAATTATCTAATCAACCAATCACATGGCAGTTGCTTCAATGAGTTTAAGGGTCAATACAATCTCCTGAACTCCAAACTGAATGTCAGAATGGGAAAGAAAGGTGATTTAAGCCATTTTGAGCGTGGCATGGTTGTTGGTGCCAGACGGGCCGCTCTGAGTATTTCACAATCTGGATTACGTTTCCCGAAAGCATCGTTAGCCAACTATGTTCGCAAGTTCCGTCATTACCAATAGAGTTCAATGGAAATTTGCGACCATAGTTGGCTAACAATGCTTTCGGGAAACGCACCCCTGCTCAGTTACTGGGATTTTCACGCACAACCATTTCTAGGGTTTACAAAGAATGGTGTGAAAAGGGAAAAACATCCAGTATGCGGCAGTCCTGTGGGCGAAAATGCCTTGTTGATGTTAGAGGTCAGAGGGGAATGGGCCGACTGATTCGAGCTGATAGAAGAGCAACTTTGACTGAAATAACCACTCGTTACAACCGAGGTATGCAGCAAAGACACAACACACACAACCTTGAGGCGGATGGGCTACAACAGCAGAAGACCCCACCGGGTACCACTCATCTCCACTACAGATAGGAAAAAGCAAGAGCTCACCAAAATTGGACAGTTGAAGACTGGAAAAATGTTGCCTGGTCTGATGAGTCTCTGTTGGACAGACTGAGCATGTCTTGTTAATAATCGGGAAAATAATAAGGCCTCGGAGAAAGGCTTGTGCATTTGCTCATCCCTCCTTTTCCCCGGAGGGCTTTTCTCTGCTTTGTTGCCGACACTGATGGCTGGAACTTGGCAGATTTCCAGCTCTGTTCCTCTCTAAGCATCTACAACATAATTCAACCTGTCGTGATTACTGACAGTCATGGTCCGACTGATGACACTAGTCTCTTACAGTGTTTCCGTGATCTCTAAATGCAAATCTGTCCGCAGTTTAAAGGAGAAAGCACACCTGCATATCCAAACAATCAAAGGGAATCCATTGGGGGAATAAATACAGAAATGCTAAAAATCTTCTCAGCTGTGGATGACATTTGGGTTGGAAGCAATTTAGTCAATTAATATAATTCAGTAAACTACTACTCTGAGTTGCAGTCATGTATTAGTGGAGTGTTGTGTATAGCAGCTGTAAATTACAGTAATACTGCTCTTTCCATGCTGTTTACCAGGCAAGTGTTAATTACAAAGAAGCCACACTATCATCTGTTAAGCTATTTAAGGGTTTAAGAAAAATTGTCGGCACATACTTCAGGATTTATGTTTGGTATTTCATGTTTCGTGATCAGAGAAGTCTACAGATGATAAAAATAGCTTGGCGTAATTACAGGCCTAACGAATTGGCTAATTTATTATTTCAAGAATCATCCTCACACATGGAGATGTCAAATCCAGAGCAGAGATGAGTGACTGATACCAAAGGACAAGAAGTGTTTGACTTGAATTTAAAGGACTTTTACACAGGCGGTCTGAAATGGAGCACGGTTTGCATAAAGCATTGGTAACAGTGTGTTTAGTCCGCTTTGGGGTGTTGCTATTAGCAAATGCATTTAATATTTTTTTCTGGTGCACCGTCAATACAATCGTCCTATGATTGCTGTTGGAAAGATGTAAGCTTTGTTTCTGAATGATTGACTGCTTAAAGTCAACCTGTGGTGAAAATCCATGTCTATGTGGTGTTTTTATTTACTTCAAAACGAACCATGTGTAAATTCATCAGTCGACAGCATTGCTGACTATTTTGTCCTCAGAACCAAAGACAGTCTCAAAAACACGGTGTGAAATCGCTGATGTTTCTGACGTCACAAACGACCTTGTAACCAATCAGATCAACGTGTGATCGCCAACCAGTGGAGTGAGTGGAAGCGGGGCTCATTTGCATATTCATAAAACCACGAATACTAAATGAGGCAAGAATGTCGAGTTAAACTCAAGCTATTTTAAGGGAAAAAACTTTTAAAAATGTCATTATGGTGATCAAAGATGAGTTTTAAGAGATACAATGATTAACTAAAGGGGGACTTTAAAGTAAAAATACAGTGTAATAAGCTTTTTGTAACCACACTGCAATAATGTACATGCAACTGCAAAGTAGAGCTCGACCGATAAAGGATTTTGAAGGCCGATACCGATATATCCGATATATCGGCCGATATTTTTTTATTCATTTATTTATTTCGGAAACGCGCAACAAAACATTAACAGATTTCCCTAACATTAGTTATTTGTAGTTATTTGTGAGTTTTAACTAAAATAATATGATAATGCATTTTAAAAAGAAACTTGTTTCTTTTATTGTCCCAACAGAACAGACTGATGATAGTGGCATTAGCTAGTTTTGTGATTAGCTAGACTATGATGAGCCATAATTTAGCAATGGATTATGTCATACTACAAATTGTAAAACATACATTTTCAATATAACAGGCCAAGGAGAGATGGTATGTCTCAGTGCTATAACTGTCACGTGCTATAAAAGAAATATTGTCAAAAGTTAAAAGAACAGTCTGTCAACTACACTGGAACAACGTAACTACTGTATTACTAGCTAATTCCGCTTCACTCTCGGCTTATTTCACAGCAGCAAAACTGGACATGATAGTCACAAATTTTGTCATGCTTATTTGAGTTAAGAGAACTGATGGGGATGTTCTTTTAATTGTTATTCAAGCAATGTATGTATCGTGTTGCCAACAGGGATGGTGAAGAGTGCCCTCTGGTGGACAAACTATACAACTCCAACACTCATGACATGGTTCAAGCATGTTTCGTCCGTTTTTATTTTATTTTTGAAATATTCATTTATCGGCCATTATAACTGCCGATACCGATAGTTTGGAAAATACCTAATATCGTCCGATAATATCGGTCTGGCTCTACTGCAAAGTATCCCTTATGAAAACAATATGATTTGTGCAGTGCATTAAATCCAGCATAAACTCCAGCACAATCCCAACACTCAAGACAGCTGTCACTAAATCTCACAGCTTGCTGCTGCCTCCTCATTTTAAATAAAGTCGAGTCTTTCTCAACTTTTTGACGCTTTCAGTTGCTCTCAATGCTTTCTCCGGTTCACTGTCAATCCCACAATCCACTGCTCGGCTCACAGGAATGAACTGAAAATGCCTGCTTAGTTTGTGGCATTAGCTGCAAGTTGACCTGAGGACTGGAGCACGTGATATTTGATAATATTGATGACATGATATTTGAGATTACATGGATATTTGTATTCTATCAATTAATTCAATGATTACCTTAAAATAGAAACATTTAGGGTATGATAGGTTATGAATTAGGGATGTGCCCAAAGCTAAATTTGGACAGGCAGACTGACTACAAAACGGACTAATTACGAATCCTAACGAATAACAGTGTGAGACTGGAAAAACTGAAAGAACTGGTTAGGAACGACCACTCTGGAAATTACCAATTGAGACAAAAGTCTCACCTATTTCTTCGGTTTATCACCAAAACTCACACAAGAATATATGGTTTAATGTGAATGATTATCATCGAGTATTATACATGTTTAGTATCATTTGAAATGTCTCAGTGTTTATTTTCACAAGATGTAAAATAAATCTCTGATGTCCCCAGAGTGTGTGTGTGAGGTTTTAGCACAAAATATCCCATAGATATTTTTATATAGCATGTTCACTTTTTGAGGGTTTGC
Source organism: Pimephales promelas (assembly GCF_016745375.1). The sequence goes on along the minus strand of NW_024121388.1, from coordinate 4,787,354 downwards.
AAAAACGCAGCGTTTTGTGCCTGGCCCTTTAAATGCAAATGAGCTCCTGCAGAGGGCGGGGTTTCAAGAGCTCATGCGTCTTAGCAGCTGTGATTTCCTCACGCAGACACACTAAAATGACAGAAACTGTTCAAATGGAGTCAGTCAAAGAAGAAGTGACAACACGTAGAATGCAACAGGACGTCTCTTAATGGTTAGTTGATGAATTTATGTTTCTGATGTGGAGTTAACTATCTTCAATTAGCATGTTCTGTCAGGATAATCTATAAATCGCTCGTATAGGAACTGTTGTGAGACGCACACAGAGTGACTTTCTATGGCATGTGAAAAGATGGATGATAAAGTTTGAGCTGACTCACAAATGTACTCCTGTACAACTAGTCTTCCTCTTCTCAACATGGACTGCGCGTCCCGGGGGCGGGGTTTATGTGAATTTTAGGGTTGGTGATGTCACTAACCCGGGAGAAAGCTCTTGTAGTTCTACCAGTCGTTTGTTGTAGTCCTTTTATTTAAAAGCAACTATCTTCCTTTGCTTTGAACATTGAGCGTTGTAACTTTGATAATGTTATGCTCAAATAGCAACATTACACACTAACTAAAGTTAGAAAAGTAAAATCATACTTTAAAACCCATTTAAGAGTTTAGAGATAACATACACACAAAAGGATGGTGGGATGGTTAAACCATGTTCTCAAACGGTTAAAACACTGAGTGCAAATTACTTAAATTAATTATCTTTCCATGTGGAAGAGGTTCTGTCTACATAATGAAATGCAGCAAAGGGTTCGGCGCCTTCTGTATCTCAGATGACAGCAAGATATTTTTGATAAACATTTAAAATCACAACCCAATAATGGATATGCACTCAAACAAGTCAACAGCAAACAAGTGAAGTCGTCTTGCACACTGATTTCCAGTAGAGCGAAACATTCAAGTCCCGGGAGCAAAAAAAAAAAATCATTCATTTTCTCCATTTTTTTTACAAGAACTCATAAAACTTTGAAGATGGAACTACTGTGAGCTACAGGGTTGTTAATCGATGGTAGATGCTTTAGTTGAAGACATCAGCCCGCATTATTCAGGGTGGACGTCTATAAAACATCCCCACTAATCAGTGAATCGAAACAAGCAAATCACACCAAAACCCTCTTTAGTACAAACCCACTCATGCAGCATTATGAATGATGTTAAAGAGTCGTCCACCTGCTCTCTCAAATACTTTATTTATACAAATTTTGCGATAAATGGAAAATGTAATGATTTCATTTACATAATGAACATATTTAAATCAATAGTTACACATTTATCCATTGTCATTCTGCAATGCTTCATGGGATTGTAGTTCTTTCCATCATTAAAGAGCAGATTGTCTTTTTGTCAGATTTTCAAAAACTTTAATCCTCATGTTGTTGTACCTGGTTGGATTGGTTCATGGCGTATATTTATACAGACTAGATAATATAGTCTGTTTCAAAGTTAAGCGCAAGTATGAGGGAATGGAGATGCATTATTTTCTGTGTTGTGCATACTGTAGCAAGCTATTTTTTCAATGCCTTTCAAAAGGTGGTGGGGACAATTCTGTTTCTATGACTCTACTCAAGAGCTTTTTTTCTTTTACCAATGTGTTAGAAAAAAATAAATAAATGCAGAATTGCTATATGGAATCTATAAATGGAACAGAATTTCTTTTAAAATGGGCTTTTAATGTTGGATTTTAATGTAATGTTTCAATGTGCAAGCCATTCATGTACAAATTTATATGTCGGTTGAATAACTCAGAGAATTATATAATTGTGGCTTTGACCAATATCAAATTTAGCACTACACGGTATGTGTCCAAGTTATGGAAGCATTGGTATAGTTGTCTCCTTTGAAGTATCTATTATATTGTGTGTATTGTCTTATTTGTCTGTCTTTTTTATCTGGACCGGTGAGTCTGTAATAAAGTTTATTATTATTATTATTGTTGGATTGGCACACTTCCGGTTAAAGCCCCACCCATTTGCAAAGGATTTTGCCATTACTGCAAATGCATATAGAGTGCCGAAGTGATGGCGTCACTTTGTAGGACAACCCGGAAGCTAGTGGCGCATGGGTTCCCTTGGTCGAAAAGCAATGCATTTTCCCCATAGACTTTTGCAAAATCGCAAAAAATAAGATCTGTGTTTAACAAAGGGTTGTGATCCTTACACGTTTTGTCTAGCAAGATAATCTTTACAAGTTAATCCAAAATTGATACATTTTGAAGACTATATAAAGATTTTAAAAAACACAATCAGACACAATAAAGTTTAAAAAAGCACAAGCAGGTTATAACTGTGTGTTCTATGTCATAGATCAAAACGTGAAAATATTTCGAGGCTTTGTTCACCACAGACCTTATTTCAGGCGATTTAGCAAAAACCCATTCAAAAATCCCATAGGCTTTAGAGCGAGGGAACCGTAATGCTAAAATGCTAACTCACTTCCGCGTTTTAAATATTGGCTTCAGTAAATATTGGGTACAATATGATATGACAGTAGCAATGACTTAACATTGAACACCATTCAAAAAACACCATTTGCAAACAGCAAAAAGCCAGCTTCTCCTGTACATCGGTTGAATTACACCATGTGAACCATATAGAAGTGTCATTCTGTGTATAAATCACAAAATTAATTGAAAAAAATGGTAACATTTTACTTGAAGGGGTGCATTAAACTGACATGACACATGCATGTTTTATCATAACTGTCATTAAGTGTCATTCGCTCAGTTATGACATTTATAATGCAAATATGACATTGTTTGAGATGTCTTTGTCATGACAACTTAACATTACTAAGGCAACACAATCTGTCATAAACATGATATAACAGATTAATTATCAAACTTAAGAACCCACTTATCTTCATTGGTTAACATTACATTAAACTGTCCGGTGGTTGGTTTTGACATTGGCTGTCATGAAGCGATTATAACTTTTTTAATGACAAATTCAATGTGTACCACAGTAGTTGAGGTCAAAACACAGTTATAATGGCCTCATGACAGCCAATGTCAAAACCAACCACATGACAGTTTAATGATGTTAACCCATAAAGCTAAGTTTGATAAATAATCTGCTATTTTATGTTTATCATATTTATGACAATTTATGTTGTCTTGGTAATGTTAAGTTGTCAACGACACTGACAGGTTATGATGTATTGGTTTATGTCAAGTTGCCATGACAAAGACATCTCAAACAATGTCATATTAGCATTAAAATTGTCATAATTGAGCAAATGACACATGAAAACTCCTGTCATATCATGATTATGAAGGTGACATGTTAGTCTTATGCACACCTCTTCAAGTAAAGTGTTCCCAAAAAAACAAATATGACAGTTTGATTCTGCATTTCTGTCCTGAGCAAATGATGTTGCAGGAGGAGATTTATACCAAGTTGTATATTTATGCATGGCTCTCAGTGGGCAGGACGGCTTTCACTCATGAGAGCGAAGGAGAAGCATTAAATAATGTAAAAAAAAGTAGAGCGAAAGTTCCCCAAACAAGTCAGGATGAAGTCGAACTTCTTACTTTTTCGTTTATTATTAAGGTGTGCTGTCAGGCACAACACAAAGTAGAGCACGCATCCTATTTTACTTTAAACAGTTTCTGCCTGATGTAATGTATGAGAGTCAGACAGAAAACGCCTACTTACATTTCAACCTAAACTCCAGCTGCGTTTATAAAAAAATTTTAATTGCAGTAATCAGTGTTGTAGTCGAGACCACCTCACTCGAGTCCGAGTCGACACCGAGACCAGAGAGAGTCGAGTCCGAGTCAAGACCGAGACCAGAGAGGGTTGATTACCTAATTTACTTTTATTTACTTAGAGAAATCCTTTTTTTATTTTATTTTATTTTTTTTTACTGAATTTACTTAGAGTTTAAAAAATATGATCAGTTTAGGGTAAAAAGGCCACATAGTAGGTGGTGTTAAAAGTAATTTTATTACAATTTGTCATGCGCAGTTGAGCACTAGAAAATCACCAATCACTGGGCATGTCAATCAATTTAAAGAAATATTTTATTAACATACATTAATAATCATGAAAAATATTTTTAATTGAACTCGAGTGGACTCGGGAATAATTCCGAGTCCTAAAAAAAAAAGTGTTCGAGTACGAGTCAATTCCGAGTCTAAATGGACACGAGTCCATGACAAGACCAAGACCATTAAAATATGGTCTCAAGACCGAGTCCGAGACGAGTCCGAGTCTCGAGTACTACAACACTGGCAGTAATGTCCCATTTAATATTTTTTTTGACACATAAAAGAGTTTATTTCTGGTTTACTTGCTCCTCGGTACTCCCAAAAACAAACGCCAGCTTCCTGCATCGTTACCGTTCATTAAATAAGACAGTCATTATGTGAATGAAGCATTGTATAAAACGACTGCAAGCACTCCGGGAAATGGCTCGAATAAGAAACGCAAAAACGGAAGCATGTATGTGATTGTAATGAGCAACTAATGAATTAAAAATGATTATTATTTCAAATTGTCAATCTGTTCTGACATTCTTGAATAGATTCATTCCCTCTTATATGTGAACATGCATGGCCTGTTTTCTCAATTTTTCTCTGCCAAAAAAAAAAGAAAAGACAATTCATTTATCTTTTAGCCAATAAACCATCTGTTAAATGATGCTGCACATCATAAAAGCTTATTATTCTGTAAGACAACACATTAAACTGCGAGAACACATTTTCTAGCACTACTAGAGTTTATGTGCTGAGTCGTGTTTACATTAGAGCTGTTAATCGATTTTTAAAAAACATCATCAACTTTATTACATGCTGGGTTATTGTAAAATAGCTGGGATATATTCAGCAAAATTAACATCATGTGTCGAGCAGTTCATTTGTAGTTGTTACAATTACCTGAGCCAAACTTGATCAAACTGGCTCGTCTCCCATCCTGAGAGAAATTCGAGTACTGTAAATGTTGAAGAAATCCTTAGTTTCACAATAAAGCCTTTTGTTTTCCTTCCATCTTGCCACCGTCGCTGCTGTAACGCAACGCACACTAGATTGCATCCATAATAATCACCAAAGCCAAAGTCACACACTTGCTTCGCTTCATTAATTATAATGGAAATGATCTAGTATGCTTTAGTTTTGGCTGTGATCGCTCCACTAGCTCGACGGGAGGTGAAACTTTAATGTCCTACATAAAGATGACAGAAGGTAAAGCTGTTTCTTAAAGGGATAGTTCACTTTGAAATACATTTTTGGTGTGTTTTAGCTTACCTCAAGGGCATCCAAGATGTTCCCGAATCCGCAGTAGTTTCAATTTTAATATTTTTAGGTCAAGCCGTTCTTGTCTGTCAGTCTTATAATGGAGGTCTATGGTCACCACCTCAAAGAGCATGCACAGAGAAGTCCAAATACATGATTTAATGACTCGTAAATGTAAGTAAACATTGATGGCCTAAGACACGAAACGAGCGGTTTGTGTGAGAAAACAAACAGTATTTATATCCTTTTCACCTCCCTTAGATCACTTGGACGTGGCTGTGATTACAAGAGGTAAAAACGATATAAATACTGTTCGTTTTCTCACACAAACAGCTCGTTTCGTGTCTTAGGCCATCAGTGTGTTCTTACATTTACGAGTCATTAAATCATGTTTAATTTGGACTTCTCTGTGCATGCTCTTTGAGGTGGTGACCATAGACCTCCATTATATGACTGACAGACAAGAACGGTTTGACCTAAAAATATCAAAATTGAAAATACTGCGGAAACAAAGACACCTACATCTTGGATGCCCTTGAGGTAAGATAAAACGTACCAAAAATGTATTTCAAAGTGAACTATCCCTTTAAGTTATAGCTGTCTCTTCACTGAGACCGATCCTACTGCAGCCATTTACTAAATAAAAAAATATTTGACTAAATATTTTCATGAGTTGTAATGACATACAGTAATAATATCATATTCATATAAAGATTTGGTAAACTGACGTATATATTTGTATATAAAGTGAAAAGTGATGGAATTTGTCCCATGCACACGCATAAGGATCAGTGAGGAGTGAACACACACGCACTGCAAACCATGGACACACACACACACACAGTGATTGGGGGTCAGGTGTCTTGCTCAAGGGCACCTCAGTCATTTCCTGCCATTACCGACAATCGAACCTGTGACCTTCGGGTTACCAGCCTCTCAAACCAATAGCCATGACTACAATGAGGTATTGTAAGTGGTTTGAGAAGGCTGAATAAAAGACAAAATCATTTAGCAGAAGTCTATGACTGACCTGCTACGGTCCACTGGAATCCCTTTTGAAATTGAAAAACACATTCTTCCATTTCAGCGGCATATTTTTTTTTTTTTAATTTTCGCTCAATGTACACATCCAGACTGATGTAGCCCACACAATAGACTAGAGAGATGCATTGGATGGATTTTTCAGTCCCACTCCTGCTTAAAATAAGTTATATTTCTTCCCACTCCCACCCACAACTTTTATGTTTAGATCTACTCTGATTTTTCAGTCCTGTTTAAGATTCATCCTCACTGTGGAGTCATAGGCTATTATTACCAGTTCCGAATATAATGTGGGAACGCACATAATACCAGTTCCCACATAATCCATCCTCAGCAACTCAAACAACAATTAAAAAATGGTGCCAAATGCAGACCTCCACTACACAATATTTGTCATCACATATTTTTTAAAGCTGAAGTCCGCGGTTAAAAACTCCTCTTTGTCGCCATCTCTGTTCGAAATCTGGAACTGCAGTTATTGTCGGAATTATCAACTTTACGTGGGTTGTGCCTCGGCACGGCACAGCGCGGATGAACACAATGTTCGAGGAGAGTGTGTGTGTGTCAGTCGCCGCTGCCGGTGTGTATAACTGGCGTTCAGAATCACAGATTATTCTTTTTTGGAAGTATGACCAACATAATAATTAAATTTTCACCATAAAATGTCAATTGAACAAGTAAGAAACATCCACTTTTGAATTTTCAGTTGTCACTGGTGATCGTCGTTTGAACCTTTCTGGATCCGCCACCAAATTGATATGTTTAATTATATCAAATGTGAGAAAAGGCTATAAATCTCCACCTCCAGCATCCACACTCTTCTGTGTGTGTGTACAGATGTGATGTAATGACGCAAAGACATCGAGTGACGTTCCATCGAATCTCCATTTTTAGTTAAAAACATTATCACAAGGTTACCGTTTTGAATCGAGCTACGGCAAGCAGAGAGTTTTGAACGGTCCGTGTACTTTGCTGCCAACGATTTTCGTTTTGAAAGGAAAAAAAAAACAAAAACAAAAAACGGCCCGTTTCTCAATTCCCATTAGTAAATAGGAAAACAAAAAACAGAAAACAATCCATTATTCATTTTTTGTTCTGATATTAAAAAACGGAAAGCGAAAAAAAACAATCTCGTTATCCAATTGTCCTTGATCTATATCTATATCTATATGTTTATAGATGGAAATCGGAAATAAATCATAATCCTTTGCTGCGTCCCAATTCGCCTACTTATACTACGATGTCCAACTGAACCGATATGAACCATGTCCAACGTTACGCCGGAAGTGATCTGTCACGCAATGTTTACACAGAGATTTCGGAAGTTTTACCTTTCACTAAACATATTTAGATATACAGAAATCTTCCAGATATATAGAAGTCTTCCATTGTGATTTCCCGTATATCTAAATATGTTTAGTCCATCAGATTGTCCATTAAAGATGTTGAAGTTCTACTGTCTGTCCCAAAGCTTCAAAGGGCTTTAGACGACACCAGACACCAGATGATCTTATCTAGCGAAATGAACGGTTATTTAAAAAAAAAAAAAAAAAGCTTAAGTTTTATAAGCTCAAATGCTCCCCTTGATCTGTTCTGTGATGAGCGTTCGTGACTCTCCTGTTCAAACTCGTTTATCGAAATGAACAAATCTTTATTCGAGTCATTACTCAAAGGGTTCTAGATAAGACTGTTACTCATCGTCTGGTGTCCCTTGAAGCTGCACTGAAACTCTCATTTGGACCTTGAACCGTTTGGTTCCCATTGAAGTCCATTATATGGAGAAAATCCTGGAACGTTTTCATCAAAAACCTTCATTTCTTTTCGACTGAAGAAAGAATGACATGGACATCTTGGATGACATTGGGTTGAGTAAATTATCAGGAAAAGTATTTTTTAAAAGTGAACTACTCCTTTAAGCTTGGTGTCAAGTTAAAATGAGTCCAAATTTTAAAATAGGAATCAGAGGACCCCTGAAGTCAGTTCCATTGCACCGGGCTTCTCTGAACGCGTCCCGTGTAAATGACTCCTTACTCATTCTGACAGCTTTTGGTAACTGTAGATTGGTAAGGTGTATTACTTTTAGTTGCTCCAGGGGTTCAAGGTTACAAAATGGAAGTTTGCTGATATTGTATGTAAAAGTTAAAAGATCTTTTTTTGAGGTTGTATAGGTACTGAAAAGATTCCATGTAGAGATCACCAAACCTGGCAAAAGAGAAAATTGCATTTAAAGGGCTAGTTGTCAGAAATGATTACCGTGCCGATATTCAAGCCCTAGATATTTAGGAAAAAATCCATTCGTGCCTTTGAGAATCGATTTTGAATTGACCACATTTTAAAAAACGATTAATCGATAAATCGATTTTTTTTGCCCAGCCCTACTATAAACTGCCGTTATAACAACGCATTCTCATCCTTTAACGTCATATAGAACGCTATATGCCAGTCCAGCAATCCAGTCCAGTCCAGTAATCCAGGCCAGCACAACAATCAATCAATTTCAGCAGTCCAATCCAGCAGTTTAGTCCAGTCTAGTCCAGCAGTTCAGTTTAGTCCCGTCCAGTAATCCAGCTGAGTCCAGTCCAGCAATCAAGTCCAGTCCAGTAATCCAGTCCAGTCCAGTAATCCAGTCAAGTCCAGTCCAGTCCAGCAACGCAATCCAGTCCAGCAGTCCAGTCCAGCAATCCAATCCAGTAATTCAGTCAATTCCAGTCCAGTGCAGCAACTCAATCCAGTACAGCAGTTCAGTTTAGTCCAGTAATCCAGCTGAGTCCAGTCCAGCAATCAAGTCCAGTCTAGTAATCCAGTCCAGTCCAGTAATCCAGTCCAGTAATCCAGTCCAGTCCAGCAACGCAATCCAGTCCAGCAGTCCAGTCCAGCAATCCAATCCAGTAATTCAGTCAATTCCAGTCCAGCGCAGCAACCCATTCCAGTACAGCAGTTCAGTCCAGTCCAGTAATCCAGTCGATTCCAGTCCAGCAACCCAATCCAGTCCAGCAGTTCAGTTCAGTTCAGTCCAGTCCAGTAATCCAGTCTAGTCCATCAATCTCAGTTTTAGCAGTAGCAGTAACATTCAGTAATGTTGTATATTAAATTCTGATAGGTAAGTCGAACATAATGATTTCAGCATTCACACAATGCAAACATTTTATTAGGGTGAACACACGTCTCTGTCAGACTTTTTAAATAGTTTTCAGTGCTTTTTAAAAAGTGGAGCAGAACTGCATCCATTATTCAACATGTGCAAAAAAACAAACAAAAACACACAAAATAGCAAACACAGCTCTAAAATTGCACGCATTAGTACATAGGCAGATGAGGGCTCAGCACACTCGTTAAAGTCACTATGAAATCAAAATGGACAATTCTTATTTTTCATGGAATATTGCAGTATTATTTATTATAAAGGATTTATCCGCGCACATCATTGTTTTATATTTTTAATAATAATCTTGAATCAGAATAACTTCCCCTCCCTCTGATGATGTGGGCGGGGCAACCTGTCACTCACATGAGATCCACCAATAGCAAACAACCATCCAATCACATTTACAGAATCCATTTTACTCGATCACAATAAGGAAGAAAAGATTATCGCAACTTCATTTTTAATGGCAACTTTAAGCATGTTTAAGCTTTTTTTTATGTTTTACACCAACAGAAATGAATACATTTGGACAAATACTCTCTTTAAGTATGTTGTACACACTTGATTACTCCAGTTATATGGGTGGCCTAGAAACAGCTATCCCTCAGGGCAGCGGTTTTCAGTTTGAGCCCTGGAGACTAAATTTTGAGTGTCTCTAATCTGACAAGAGATGAACTGAGCAGATGATGATCTGAATCAGGTGTGAATGATCTAAAGGCTGCGTCCTGCGTCTATAATCAGAGCTTCATTTTTTTCTGGGTTGTTTATTTGGCTGTTATTTGGGATTAAATTTGTCAGATCCTTGATGAGATCGCGGACAGCAACGTTGATTCTGCGCTAATTTGATTTAATATTTAATGTTTTTTTTTTAATGTAAATAAGAATTGATAAAATATACTATATTTGAGACAAAAGACTTGTTAATGTTTTTCATTTTTGTTCAAGGTCATGTTACATGGTTAGATTCAACTAGTTGGATGTCCACCTTAGAGATAATCACCATGTTTAAAATTATTTAAAATATGTGATATCAATCAATATCATATTTATTGTTACTACTCTAAAGCTATATTAAATTACTATGGGATCTCATTCGGTGCTTTCAGAATCTTTACTTTTTTCTCAATCATTTTGTTGATGTAATTTTGAAATGGACATATTGTAATGACAGTATATTTATTGAACAAAAATCACTAGAAAATACAGAAAATCAACACTTTAACCCCTTAACTGTCACCCCCCCTTTTTGAGAATGGGGGTTAAATGCTCTATTCACACTTAAATGGTTGTAATTCAAGAATGCCTTGGAATATATACCCAAGTTTGGTCTTGTTTTAAAGAAAACACTCAGCAGATTATTGCTGAAGTGAAAACACTTCAAAAAATGAAAGTATGAAAAAGTTATGGAAGTTTTAATTCACAGTAAATCAAATATACTGTATTATATATTTTTTATTTTATATAAAATATATATTTTCAAAAATATTTTTACTCTAAAATTACTATAAAATCAAAGCCATAAATCTAACCAAGTTATGTTCCAAATTTGAAGTTGATATCACAAAAATTGAAGTTCCCATGAGATTTTGTTTAGGCGTAGTACCAAAAATAGCCACCGGGTGCCATTGAATTCCATTGAATTTAGTTGTGTACATTCTGCCTTAACAAATTAATAAATTTCTGTCCAAATATCAATTTTGTCACAAAATTTGGAACCTTGAGACTCAGACCTTTCTGACAATATGTGTTTTGTCAAGATTAGAAAAGGTTTTGATCATAAATTATGAAATATAAGGAAGCCCAAAAGGGGAGGAGCCTCATAAAATAAGTACCGTTTCTATGGTAACGCAACGTTCAATTATAAAATGGTTTTCACAGGATGAATTCTGAGTTTATAAGCTTTCAAATGATACCTAATTTATGATAACTACTAAAATATGTGATATAATAAAAAAGGCGATAAAAAATATTATTATATTTTAGAGGATAATATATACATACATATTATAATTTTTAGAGGATAATGTTATACTATACTTTTTATTTTTTATTGAAAAATACTAGATTATATGTATTATTATGAACTTTTAGCATAAAAACAGAAGTTTCAACGATTAAAAGTGGGTGCATCAACTTTTTGTGACAAAGGTCAGACCTCCTGTTATGATGCAGATTTTTTTAGGTGCACTCTTGTCATAAATTCATTAATTACTCTTCCTACATAATTTTTAACACAAAACAGGGGTCAAATATTTAATCAGAAGTCTTAGACCTTTCCAAAAATATATAATTTGTCATAATTAGATTAGGATTTAATAGAAATATAGTGAAGTAAAGTTAGGCGTCCCGGTACCGGGACGGTGACAGTTAAGGGGTTAAAAAAAAAAACTTTTGCTGATAATTTACTCACCCCCAACTCTCCTGTTTGAACTCGTTCATCAAAATGAACGAATCTTTTTTCGAGTCATTTCGTTCGTTGAGTTCAAACAGGAGAGTCACGAACGCTCATCACAGAACAGAGCAAGGCGAGCATTTGTGCTTATAAAACCTTTAAATGGCTGATGGCTTCGCTTGATAAGACCCTTATTCATCGTCTGGTGTCGTTTAAAGCCCTTTGAAGCTGCACTGAAACTCTCATTTGGACCTTGAACTGTTTGGTTCCCATTGAAGTCCATTATATGGAGAAAAATGCTGGAATGTTTTCTTCAAAAATTTCCTAATTTATTTTCGACTGAAGAAAGAAAGACGTGGACATCTTGGATGACATGGGGGTGAGTAAATTATCAGCTAAAGTTTTTTTTAAAAGTGAACTACTCCTTTAAGTGATTGTTTTGAACAAGAATTAATTAGATATTATTATTAGTCTCGTTGAGCTTAAAATTTCTTTAAAAAGAGAGAGCTGGCGGTAGCAGATATTCAGTAAGACAACATTTTAAAGTACAACATTCAATATTAAAACCTCGAATCCTCTCAACAAAAACAATGTCAAGACTTCATTAACACTCTCCTTATGATGCCTTTTTTAAATTCACCACCAGACACAAGTTTGGCTAGCTTTAGCTCTTTGAGCAGATTATGCCGTGCCCACGGTGCATGGTAGGAAAATTCAGTTTTTTTTCCTCAGTTCTGTAAAAACTTGAGGTACATTAAAAATCAAACACCTGGAAGAGTGAAGACGGTAACTGCCAGAAGTGAGAGAAAGAAGGGTACAGAGATAAGCTGGAAGCATTGCAAAAAAAAAAAAAAAATACAGTGCTGTTTTCTAGTACGTATGGTTGGTGATGTCCAACCCATCATTTCATAGAGAATGCAAAAGATGAGTACAGGATTTTGCTTTTGTAATAAAGCTTAATGAAGCATAGACTGAATGAAGGCTCGTTAAGATGAGAAGGGTGTGCATGAATAATATGTCAATCATATTAGATTTATTTCTGAAATAAAAGCCAATCTGTGAGCTTGCTGATTTGAATAGCAATATGTAGATTGAATAAAAGTTTATCGTCTATCCAAATGCCCACATACTTCTAACAGGGTTCCCTTTCAACAGCTGATGTAAAAATGCAAAGATTATCAAGTCCTTGTGAAAGATTTTCTGGGAATTTAAAACCAATTTTAAGCACTTTGCAATGACTGAAATGCAGTCTGATGCTCTTGTGTTATGGAGGGAGCAAGTGTATAAATAAAAGCATTCTCAGCCTAAAAGTGTTTTTTTTTGTCCTGTATAAATGGACCCCTGGGGGACTTCTTTAGATTTATCAAGAAAATCAGATTTTGTGATCCGCCACATGAACACACTGAGTCCAATCTGCCAAATAATTTCTAAATCCAATCACCGTCCCTGGTCCCGAAACTTTGGTTTGTTCAGAAACAATTCATGGTCCACTGAATCAAACGCCTTGGATCCACAAATAAGGCTGTTTTCTGTCCAGGGAACCCATTATTCAAGGCATATTACTCTAGCTAAAGTATTTGTATAAATAATTTGTGAACCAAGAAGAATTGTATGTGCTCAAAACAAGAAAAGCCTAGTCAGTTTTTCCTGTGAATTTCTGTCTATGAGCACGGAAGAAAGCTATGAGCTAAAGCGTTTGCTCTCTAGTCTGCTTTTAATACACTTTGCACTTTTTAACATACAAATAGCTAAATTTTTAATAGACCCTTTTATCATCTGATTAAATGTGTGAGCAACGTCGGTTACTTACTTTATAAATAATTTGTGCCTTTTCCCCCCTTAACGGTGAGCCTTTTATCCCGTGTGTGGGTTAAAAGCTCCACCTTGCCACCTCATTTCTAAGATTTTTAGTCAAAACAAACCACTTTTATGATTTTTTAACACACAAAATCTCCATTAATGTTCAATAAAAAAAAAATCTGCAATCATACACTATGGCAGTAGTGAAAAGGTGTATTTTTAGCTGCGTTGTATACCCTACTCAAAATGTACCGGTTAACTTATTACTTCCGGCGAGATTCTTAAAGGAGTAGTTCACTTTTAAAAAAGCTTTTGCTGATTATTTGCTCACCCCCATGTCATCCAAGATGTCCACGTCTTTCTTTCTTCAGTCGAAAAGAAATTAAGAAATTTTTGAAGAAAACATTCCAGGATTTTCTCCATATAATGGACTTCAATGGGAACCAAACGGTTCAAGGTCCAAATGACAGTTTCAGTGCAAACTGTTCAAAGGGCTCTAAACGATTCCAGGCGATGAATAAGGGTCTTATCAAGCGAAACTATCGCTTATGTAATAAATAAATAACTAAGTTTAAGTGTATAAGCTCAAATGCTCACCTTGCTCTGTTCTGTGATGCGCGTTCGTGACGCTCCTGTTCGAACTCGTTCATCAAAATGAACAAATCTTTTCCCGAGTCACTTAATTCTGACTTTATTACACGCAATTCTGACTTTATAACACGCAATTGCGACTTCATATCACACAATTCTGACTTTATATCTCAGAACTGCGAGGAAAAAAGTCAGAATTGAGAGATAAAAAAAAATCGTAATTACCTTTTTTATTTTTCATTCTGTGGCGGAAACAAGCTTCCATAATTTACAGCTCATGTTATTGGCTCAAACATAATTGTGTTCAGAACTGAGTGCCCATGACAAAAGTTGGAAGATTTCAAAACCACACATCTCCTGAACCAATAGAGCATCTGCCATTGAGATTAATGGGAATGTTAGTGGATAACCGTCTACGGGTATTACAGACCCCCCTGAGTGCACCTTTATAATCAGGATGTAAAATGTCAAGCGAATAAACCACAGACTACACTAATACTCCCCTTTGCCCAAACCTACAGTAGATAACAGATCTTATTCCTGCAGAAAATACCCATGTGACCTTGGGTGAAAGCTATTAAGCGTTCTCATTTTATAGTTTAAGGTGATTTTTCTCTGTGCCGGTAGGATTCGAGCTCTACTTGAGGACCTGATCAAACTTTTCCTCTGTTTCTGCCTTCAACTCCTCTTGATTGTGACAACATAATTGCCCTCTTTATCAGATGTAGTCGGATATCAGATGGAGGGTTCCCTTGATTCAATTCCACTTCAATCTTACTTTAACCTCCATCCTGAAAAGTGACATTGATCGAGCACAATTGGTCCCTTAGTCATCACTTTCACCCATCACAACTGCCAAAAGTCAAGTAAGTACTGTAGTATTTTGTTTGAATAATGTTAAGCAATACACATTTACGCATGGAAATACAGTCCATTACACAGAGATATTGGGTAAAGAGTCAATTAAGACAAACTATGTTACCAACTTTAAAACTTTTTACTATGAAAGGAATTATTAATAATTCATGTTTCACTCTTTTTGTCAAGGGAAATCCCAGGTAACAAAAATACCATACCAATTTGCCATACCATTCCAATTTAGTTTATGGAAACGGTATGTCTATATGTTCTCTGAACGTTAAACATCCATTTTTTTTAAATGTTTTAAAAATGTTTATTGGGTTACGTGAAATTTAAGGGAATGTTCCATGTCATAATTTTCCAAACATTATGGGAACGTTAACGTTGAATATTTTCTGAACATTCAAAAGCAAGTAGTAACATTTAACATCAACTCAAATGTTTTAGAGCAAAAAAAAGCTTCTATGAATGATGTACAAATAATGTTTTTCTCCTAACACTTTGAGAACATTAGACCCAAAGACAATATACTAATAATGTTATAGGAGAATGTTTGCTCATAACAGTCAAGAGTTCTGATAGCTGGGATCCTGCCGTAGAAATTTGGTCAAAAATAATATTATTCAATAAACACCAATGGTGCGTTTATTTGCCACATTTAAATCTATAGGTAACAAAGGTACTTGCAAACATAGTTGAGTTTGGGAAAAGCAACCCTAATCAATTTCTAATGCATATTGCATAATAATTTGTTTAGCTTGTATATAGCTTTTACTGTACTGCAATCTTAAAGTGCTTAGGACCGTGAATATAAGTCTGCTGGTGTGGAAGACATTTTCAGATTTTACAATGTTACAATGACATTTTTTTTAGACGTCACCACCTTATTTTAACGGCTGACTGACTTTTTCATTTCTAACTTGTGACACTCTCGTTGCTTTTCTGTCAGTCTTAAAAAACCCTATGCAAGCCGCCTATTCATGCCAGTGAACATGTACTGTAAAAAAACATCCCATATCTGTAGGCGGCCGAGCCTCTCTATAACTGAAATATCTTCTATATTCAGAGAATGCACCAAAAAAAATGTTTCATTCTGAAGCAAAACCTTTCCTTACAACGAATCTCAATGCATCCACTTCGTAAAAATGAAAATATATTCCTTTGTATTATTAAGAAAGTGTCCCTTTGGAAATTGATCATGAATAAGCTCAAGGCACATTCTCTCAGCAGAAACACTGGTTCCAGGAGAGCATAAATATGGAACAAAGGAAGTGTCACTCCGGTGAGGAGCCAGATGAAGGGGGGTCTTCAGAAAGAGAGAGAGGCGCACACTTCACTATTTGACCAATTCCTTCACGGCTCTGGCACAGGCTGATAAATGCACTGGATCACAAAAGGCTACGGCCAAGCAGATTTTTCGTCAAAGTGGAAGCCCTCCTTTTGGGAGCAGAAGGACATTGTCTTTAAGGATAAGTTGAAAATGTAAAATTCTGCCATTTACTGAACCTTTTGTGTCTTTTTTTCTCTTCGGTGGAACACAAATTACAGTAAATTGACACTAGCCATGTTTCCATCGACACGTTTTTATCCGAATTAAGTGATATCGAATGAAAAAAGCCTTATGGAAACAGTAAAATTCGATGAAATTTCATGAAAATCGACTCAAATGAAATACGGATCTCATCGGATTTTCTCTTGATCGATATACGGCTAATGCGATAAAAGCTGATGGAAACGTTATTTGCCGAATAAATAATGAATTGTGATTAAGTTTTAGGCCCTTTTATGGTTGCAACACGTCAGAAGACGAGTTCATTTCCGGCCAGTCTGTTTGCGCACACATGGCGGATGTCAACAAAGACAGATGTAAGTGGACAAAGCAAAAAAATGCTTCAACCAAAGGGTTTCCGTGAACCACGATCTCCCAGAACTGATGGAGCGCTGTCGTTCCCACACCACAGTCACCACCTTTTTACGTGGCTTGGTTGAATTGTAATGTATAATGTGGTCTGTTATTTCTTGTTAACACACTGCGGCGCTGCTAGTATAACACACCGTTGCCATGGACGCAGTTAGTTCAGAGACGGAACAGACTATTTTCTTTAGCAGAAGCAATACTCGTTTTTAAATCAATAAACTCGTTTTTTAAGTCAATATTTTGTGTCAAATTATTGATTTATTTATTTATTTGGTTGATTTATATGTAATAAGCAGGATAATATAGCGAGGCGGTTGTTATAGCGAAGACAACAACCGCCTCGCATACATTATCCCATTCATATGTCGCTATCAGCTGGCACATAAGCATATTAGCCTTCAACTTCTGAAATATTGATCATTTTTTGGTAGATGGCGCGATCCGTTTTGTCCAACAAAACTTTGTTCGCAAAAGTTTGCTTGAATGTTGTTCGATTTAGTGCGAAAATAAATGGAAACACCTTAAAATGTCTCAAATCAATTCGATATACCGATTTGATCGCAAAACAGCATGTGACGTCATTACGTACAGGTTTTTATTCGCTTTAAAGCCGTTGGATGGAAACGCACTTTCACCAGCTTTATCCGCATGAGTTTTTTAACCGAATTTCAGATAATTCGATTGACAAGTGGATGGAAACATGGCTACTGACACTCGTTTCAAAAAGAATGGGAAAGCACCATATTACAATTTGCACACTATTTTCCAAGCCTTCTGAAGTCAGACAATAGCTAAGGGTGAGTAACAGCTTACAAATTTACTCTCAAAATAATGTTGTAAATATTAACTTACACGTGGGGCTGTTCATCACACAAAGGTATCGTATGGCTTAAGATGACTTAGGGTAGGTATAAACAACAACGATTTGCTTAAAACGGAGATGTTTTTCCTTTGAGTTCTCCGCGTACAGGCGACACCATTGTCACAGTGATCACCATTCACACGGATTCGCGAAAACGAGTAAAACTGTTGTATTCTGCTGCCAGGCCAGTAGATGGCAATGAAACACAAAAGACTGGACATGTAATAAGCATGTGCATGGCGTCATCGTCTTCAGCAACATGACATCATGACTTTCGAGTGAAGTGGCGTGTTATCTCTACGCATTTTGAGCTATCCGCGTGTATGTGTGTATGTCTACGCAACGTCCGAGTGATTCCGCGTGTCTGTACACGCCGTCAAATGTCCGCGCGAAACGAAGCAAAATGTACATCTACATCTGGGGAGCGATGTTTTTTTTTTCCTAGGATGGTAAGGGAACAGTCATAAATGCCATTAACCCCAGTGACGGTTAGGTTTAGGGACGGGGTTGAGGTAAGTCATATATTTATATATACAGTAATAACGTTAAGTCAACGGCGTTCATAAACACGCTGAAAATGATTATGCGTCTTTATAGCACACCAAAAATGGAAATACGAATTGGCGTGTCATACACACGCTACTTCATGAGATCAGTCTGTCTTCAGGGAACCACATATTTGTTGTTTTCGAAAACTTGCACTTTGAACCCCTTTTTTTTAAAAGTTTGCGTTTTCGTGTAAACGAAAGGCCAAGGCTCAATCGGACTAAAAAACCTTCACGTAAACATTCAATCGATCCGATTGAGCTCGATCCGACTAGAATTTCGATTGGATTGAAAGGGGTGGTTTACTCCTTTTGTAATCCGACCGAGAGAACATGTAAACACTTCGATCGGATTAAAAACCGAAACTAAAAGGACCGCGCATGTGCAATGACGAAATAGCGTAATGACGTATGACGAACAGAACGAGCTGTTCTTCCTGTTGAATAAAGTGTCATATAAATGAGTGTTCCGTCATTAAAAAAATTCTAATTTCACTCAGTGTCTGTGAAGTGGAGCAGGACAACGTCCCACCAGTGCTTGTTTTAGATTCTCATCCACACGTGACTTTTGAGTACGGGGTTTTACTGCGTGATCCGCGGTCTTACCAAATAATTAGTAATTCCCACAGAAGTATCTAGTAACACTTTCATCTGTGAGCTATTACTTACTAATTCGTTAATAAGAGTTTCTTTTAGTTAATAGTAGTTACTAGATTGTTAATAAACTTTTTCAGTAGTTCTCTGGGAAGTATTAAAGAAACAGTAGTTATTGATTACTAAATAGTGAACTACCACTTTCGTCTGTGCGCTATTACTTACTAGTTCGTTAATCAGAGTTTCTTGTTAGTCAATTATAGTTACTAGATTGTTATTATTGTGCTACTCATTAGTAGGGTTGGGTATCGAGAATCGAGTATCGATTGGAACCGAGACTAACTTTTCGTTTTTCCCGGAATCGTTTAAAAGTAAAAATTTCGATTCCTAGTTTCGATATTCACAGTCCGCCGAGCGGAAGAAGAAACCGCTGAACAACACCAACGAAGAAGCGTCTACCGTAAGTGTTGGCATAACCACGCGAGTCGAACATGAGTACCTTACGTCGACGATTCAAAGTGTGGCTTCACTTTTCTAAAAATAACGAAATCTCGACAAAATGCAAAATTTGTGACAAAAGGAGTATTTTTACAGAAGGAGTATTTCCTTCAGAAAGGCTGTTGGTTAGCAAGGTTAGCTAAACTTTTTTGACCCTGCCTCTTAAAAGAATCGGAATCGAGAATCGTTAGGAACCGGAATCGAAACAAGGAATCGCAATCGGAATCAGAATCGTTCAAATTCAAACGATACCCAACCCTACTCATTAGTTCTTGTGTAGTTATTCATTACCGAAGGAACCGTATTCTAAAGTGTTACCAACATTTCTTAGTACAAATTTTTGTCAGAATTGAAATTGAAGTTGAAATGAGTGAATGAGTAAACAATAAGGTCTAATAATCACACAAAAGCCTTGCATTGTTTCATTATATTGTAATGACGGAGTGACAGATTTAAACAGTGTAGTTCTTTGGGAGCTGGATGAGCAGAGCATGTTATGGAGCAATTAAATACATTGTGGAGATGGCCTCCTCTTCAGTGAGCACGTAGATGTCAGATGTGATAGAAACTTGTATTAGTTGGTGCTCCAGAAATCTATCAACTTTCTCATATGCACTGTTCAATGTGCCGATGATTTATGCTTTTTGTTCTGCGATACGCCTCTCTCTGCTTCTCTTCAAGTGCTGTGCTGTGAAAAATTAAATATATCCGACCTGAAAAGCCTCTGAACTAGCTTTGATACTACTTGTTTGAGTGTTTTTGTGTGGAATTGGCAGCAAGCAAACAGTCTCTCGTGGTTTGCCCCATTCGAAACACACACTGGTGTGGACCTGAGAATATGAAAGTAGATACTAAAGCATCCCAACAGTGACACGTTTAGCCCCTCAACCACCAAGGATTTCGCACACTGACTCTATGGTCACATTAGAGACATTTCAACAAAATTACACAGACAAAAAAAGATCCATTGTCCATTAAATGATTTATAAAGCACAGCTCAAAGTCACTTTTAAACCAAGCAGCTTTCTGTTGGTCATTCAGTGAATTAGCATTGCCAATGAACATGACTGAAAACTGAAATCTCCTGAACAAGTAGATTCCTATTTGAAATTAGTGGATTTAAGCATTTGAAATTTCTTCAAATCCTGCACTGACACACTACTCCATACACAGGCACTTTGAGCAACGATTTTCAAACTCATGTTAATAATATTGCTACATATTTACAACAGATACCACACAATTCAAAATCATCAAATTTTTCAGATAAACTAAGCATTCCGTTAATTTTATGAATTGGTATGTTTTGACAGGGCGCAAAGAAATATAGAGCTGAGAATCATCAGCATAACAGTGAAAACTAATGCCATGCTTCCTGAACAGTGAACAGCAACGGTCCTAGTACTGAGCCTTGTGGTACTCCATAACTTGTGATCGATATGGCATCTCTTCATTTACTGCTACAAATTGGTAGCGGTCAGATAAGGATGATTTAAACCATGCCAATGCAAATCCACTAACGCCAACATCATTTTTGAGTCTTTTCAAAAGAATGTTGTGGTTGATATAGTATTAAATGCAGCACTAATATCCAGTAACACCATGTACGACCATGATTGAATGATAAGAGCAAATCGTCACATAAACATGAATCCTGTCTTATGTAAGAAGTGCCTATCCTTCTTAAATGCACATATTACATTAATTAAAATATGAAATAAATAGAGCCAGACCGATATATCGGCAGGCCGATATTAGGCATTTTCCAAATTATCGGTATCGGCAGTTATAATGGCCGATAAATGAATATTTTGTATCATATTTTGGTAATGAATATTTTAACAAAATTTGTGACTATCATGTCCAGTTTTGCTGCTGTTAAATAAGCCGACAATGAAGCGGAATTAGCTAGTAATAGTTACATTATGTTGTTACAGTGTAGTCCTTTTAACTTTTTACAATGTGACTGAAGTATTTCTTTAATAGCGTGTGACAGTTATAGCAATGAGACGTATCATCTCTCCTTGGCCTGTTATATTGAAAATATACAGTATGTTTTACAATTTGTTGCGCGTTTCTGAAATAATAATTAAGAAAAAAATATCGGCCGATATATCGGAATATCGGATTTTAAAACCAATAAATAGGTGTATCGGTATCGGACTTTAAAATCCTTTATCGGTCGGGCTCTAATTTCAATGTGAGGCATCTCAGACATTGAAGCGTAAATACTTGCAAATTACGCACATGTTGGTTAAATTGGGATTGGTACTAAAGTCTGCAGGACATTTTTTAAATAGGCCAAGTTATTCAATCTGTTCGACACAAACTTCTTGCTTCATCTTAAAACAAAGGAGAGAAAATTGTATCTGTCAAAGCATATCAAGAGAGCTTTTTTACAATCCTGCACTGACACACTACTGTACACACAGGCACTTTGAGTAATGATTTTCATTTCCATCCCCCAAGATTCATATCCCACATCAAAATGACGTTAATAATATTGCTACATATTTACAACAGATACCACACAATTCAAACAACACACAAAAAGAAATATAAACACCACACAAAATCATACTTTTATTCACTGGAGAACATTTGTCCAAAATGCCTTTTTCTGCCATGTTTCAAAAGTAAAATCACACTCTTGTGGTGTGCATGGGGTTGAATAATTATTTCAATATTACATTGTATTGTAGTTCTAAGATGTCTAAATTAAAAAGCTGTCCTGACAGAGTCATTAATTTCTCTTCATTTTCTGTGTCTACCCCTAGCGACAATGTAAATGCTCCCTCTCATGTTTGTCTCGGAGCATTAATCTGTCTCTTGTTGAGATTTAATTTTGGAAAAGCCTTAGAGAAAACAAAACCTGTTTATGTCTCATTTGTACTTTAATAAATGCCGAGTTAAATTTCATAAACTATAATTTAATTTCAGGATCCTTTACAAAACAAAAAAAGCTAGTAAATGAGAAACATACTAGCTAGGAACAGATAATGGCTTGATTTTGACTTGAAATCCAGAAACAAAAAAGATAAAAGGTTTACAGTAAATAATTTAATACAACAGTATACAAAATAAGTCTTAGGGTGTTGAATAACGTCTTGGAATAAAGAAACTTGATGTGAAAAGCTGTTAGAGAGACATGACGTGCGACACAACGAGCGCTTGGACACCCTGTGGAATAGCATTGATGATCTAAAAAAAAAACTGAAGGCGGCGAAACAATGTCAGATTGATTGCACTAAGAGAAGCGGAGTCCAGACTGCTCTATCCTTGATGGATGATGTGAACACTGGAATATCCAGCCTAGCAGACCCATTATTCAGTTCTGTTAATGGGACCAAATGTCATTTATTAAAAATGGAGCCAGTCAGCTTTTTCTCAATTCACAACCCTATACAGAACAAACAAAAAGTGAGTCGCCTAAATTATCATTCTGTGTGTACACAACACGATTCACTTCTGAAATTGTGATGATTGGCACTGTGGTGACCAAAGCGGCGTTCTGTCATAATGCGACCAAAGAATCATACAATTTTAACTAACCATCATCAACACTGTTTTGGGGCTTGTTGTTTAAACTTTAAAGGAGAACTCCGGTCCAAAATGAACCTTTGGTCTAATTACACATTGCTACCTAGTCAACCGTTATCTGAGATTTGTTTTCATGATTGCCGAATGTAAATAGTTTTATCTCTAAAAACAGTTTAGCCTATAACGCTAGTATAACGCTAGTATATAGGGAATAGAGTAATGACAAATAAAAATCGCTTGTTATTACCACTAACAAGGCTCAAAATAGCCCCACACTAACACGGTAGCATAATAAGGGTCCCTACATTCAAACCGAAGCATTGAGAACTTTGTCAGTGTCCATACAGTTTAATAAGAAGATATTTTATACACACAGTCAACTTCGCGAAAACAGGAAGAAGCCATCTTTGAAAAATAGTCTCTACCAGTCGATCTACGAACACCGATCCATGTGCGCTGAACGGTGCAGAATCTCATATGGTCCGTTGTTTCCGGAAGAAACACAAACACGAACCATTTTCTTCTCTTTAATATGTACACGTAGCCAACTGTTCGCGCTCACCTTATCACCTTATTCACATCTCACCAGCGCACTTGGATCGGCGTTCGTAGATCGACTGGTAGAGACTATTTTTCAAAGATGGCTTCTTCCTGTATTCGCGAAGTTGACTGTATGTATAAAATATCTTCTTATTAAACTGTATGGACACTGACAAAGTTCTCAATGCTTCGATTTGAATGTAGGGACCCTTGTTATGCTTTCGTGTTACTGTGGGGCTATTTTGAGCCTTGTTAGTGGTAATAACAAGCGATTTTTATTTGTCATTACTCTATTCCCTATATACTAGCGTTATACTAGCGTTATAGGCTAAACTGTTTTTAGAGATAAAACTATTTACAGTCGCAATCATGAAAACAAATCTCAGATAACGGTTGACTAGGTAACAATGTGTAATTAGACCAAAGGTTCATTTTGTGCCGGAGTTCTCCTTTAAGGAAACAAATATCCATCCAAATCCATTCATAGCTATGTTTGTAAACATTAAAGTTTATGTTAAAGGACAAATTCGGTATTTTACAATTAAAGCCCTGTTTTAAGAGAATGGTTAAGGTTGTTTTTTAGACAGATGCTGCTGTCCCGAGAATTTTCAGTTTCTGTGGTAGCACCCCCACACCTCTACAATGGTTGCATAATGCTTTATTATTCATAAAACACATTATTTGCAACGCATTCTCACCCCAAGGCGTCACCTTTGACCATGCTTCAATATTTGACGTTTTAGGCGCCCTTTAGTGTCACTTACATGACGCGATCCTATGGCGTCATCTAACTGACGCTAAAGGAAAGCGTCAGTTAGAGGACGCGGTTAGGTTTAGGTGTGGGGTGGGGGTAGGGTACACGCGATCCTAGGGCGTCATCTTACTAACGCTAAAGGGCGCCTAAAGCGTCAGATATTGAAGCATGTCCGAATGCTTCCCAAGGCGTCAGTTAAGTGACGCCTTGGGGGTGAGAATGGGCTGTTATTTGTCACATACTTTACATTGTTTCAGTACCTCTTTCCCTAGTCTGTCTCGAACAAGCTGTCTAGGTCCTGTTTCGATGAAGCCCCTCCTTCTGAAATATGAGATGTGCTGTGATTGGTTACCGGTGTTTGAGAGATGTCCCACCCCTCCATAACCGCAAGCTCTTCTCAAGTGTAACTATGAATAAGGATGGTGTCAATTTTAGACAAATCCGAGCCCGGTTCAGAACTTCAGACCCTGACAATGTTAACTAACAAGAGGATCGTGAAGAACAGATTTCATGGACAGGACTTTGCAGAGTGTTGTGTTTTTTGTAAATTTTTTTTACATTATAAATACTATGTTATCCCCCATTTAATCATGATATTTGTCGTAAATCTAAGGTAATACAAACAGTAATCGGTAACAAAACCATGGTTAATCCTCTTACAAAAGCAACAGAAAACAACATTGTTTGGGTTACAATGTTCAGGAACAGTGTTAAAAAAATATTTAGTTTGACCGCAAAAAGGGTGGGTGGGAAAAAGGCATCTCTTCGACATAGCAGCAAAACTCTTCATCATCTAGTGTGGCTCAACCAAGCCTCGTCCACTTTTTTGTGTATCCCGTGGCCGCATGAGTAATATTGTGATTTCATAAGATTCTGAAAAAGCGTGTAGGAGTCCAAATGAGTCGTTCAATGTAGTTCTTGATTCTGTTTAATAAAATATCTTGATTTTGAGCTTTGTAAGTTAACCTCGCACATCTTTATATGATCTAACAGCAACATTACACAATCGCTAAAGTTGAAAAAGTGAAAAGCATAATAGGAAATATCTAAATATCTTTCCAGAGACCTTGTCCTTGCCATCAGTATATTGTCAGTACAAAATTTTCTGATTTGTATTATACAGTGGTAACCTGCAATTGTTACCTTACCTTAACCCATACAAAATATATTTTGTTTGTAGAAATCAATTTATTTAGGTTGATTTTGCAATATTAAATACTTTTTTTAGTTAATTTAGATGTGATCAGTTTTAGGTTATCAATTTTTTTTTTATCATGATGCATAATAAGGTTCATCTTTTCATAAGATAATTTACACTCACCGGCCACTTTATTAGGTACACCTGTCCAACTGCTCGTTAACACTTAATTTCTAAGCAGCCAATCACATGGCGGCAACTCAGTGCATTTAGGCATGTAGACATGGTCAAGACAATCTCCTGCAGTTCAAACCAAGAATCAGTATGGGGAAGAAAGGTGATTTGAGTGACTTTGAACGTGGCATGATTGTTGGTGCCAGAAGGGCTGGTCTGAGTATTTCAGAAACTGCTAATCTACTGGGATTTTCACGCACAACCATCTCTAGGGTTTACAGAGAATGGTCCGAAAAAGAAAAAACATCCAGTGAGCGGCAGTTCTGTGGGCGGAAATGCCTTGTTGATGCTAGAGGTCAGAGGAGAATGGCCAGACTGGTTCGAGCTGATAGAAGGGCAACAGTGACTCAAATAACCACCCGTTACAACCAAGGTGGGCAGAAGAGCATCTCTGAACGCACAGTACGTCGAACTTTGAGGCAGATGGGCTACAGGAGCAGAAGACCACACCGGGTGCCACTCCTTTCAGCTAAGAACAGGAAACTGAGGCTACAATTTGCACAAGCTCATCGAAATTGGACAATAGAAGATTGGAAAAACGTTGCCTGGTCTGATGAGTCTCGATTTCTGCTGCGACATTCGGATGGTAGGGTCAGAATTTGGCGTCTACAACATGAAAGCATGGATCCATCCTGCCATGTATCAACGGTTCAGGCTGGTGGTGGTGGTGTCATGGTGTGGGGAATATTTTCTTGGCACTCTTTGGGCCCCTTGGTACCAATTGAGCATCGTTGCAACGCCACAGCCTACCTGAGTATTGTTGCTGACCATGTCCATCCCTTTATGACCACAATGTACCCAACTTCTGATGGCTACTTTCAGCAGGATAATGCGCCATGTCATAAAGCTGGAATCATCTCAGACTGGTTTCTTGAACATGACAATGAGTTCGCTGTACTCAAATGGCCTCCACAGTCACCAGATCTCAACCCAATAGAGCATCTTTGGGATGTGGTGGAACGGGAGATTCGCATCATGGATGTGCAGCCGACAAATCTGCGGCAACTGTGTGATGCAATCATGTCAATATGGACTAAACTCCCTGAGGAATACTTCCAGCACCTTGTTGAATCTATGCCACGAAGAATTGAGGCAGTTCTGAAGGCAAAAGGGGGTCCAACCCGTTACTAGCATGGGGTACCTAATAAAGTGGCCGGTGAGTGTATATCTGCCATACACCCAACTAACTCACATTACATTATTATTGAAGTAAACATGATTTCCAGCAATAGGGAGAGACAAATCATTTAAGCAGGGCATTTTAGTCAAGTTATGATAGTGTTCATCAGTGCCAGGGAATGTGGATGTTATTCACATGTTATTACAGGACCCTTGTCTTGTTGATATATGGTGGTCAAAGCCCAAAGTACATAGAATACACATACCATTCCTGTCATAAATCTTATTTAGGATAGACTTTTTTTTTGTATCAAACTCTATTGATCAGATATTACGCTGCAAAATTGGCACAATCATTCACAAGACCATGCACCTGCGGAGCACTGTGCCAACTTAGAAAGAACCACTAAAGCAAAATTGCAATAGTTGTTTGAAGCAAATAAATTAGTCATAGTTTTCACTAAATAAACACTAAATAATACCCTGAAATGTATCATAGCAACAGGGAAATATTTATAACTTTCACCTGGACTAATGGACGAAATGAGCTCATGCCATTTATACAAGAACACTCCCGAAGAAATCTTAAATGAAAATGTTGACGTTCATGCGTTAGGTCAGTATATCTTTTGTGGCTGTTCGAACACATTCTACACTACGAAAGCAATCCGGTTGAATGCGATGTCGACTACCTCTGGAAGTGGTTTAAAGTGGACAAGCTCAAAACTATTTAGACCCCATCTACACCTTAGTGTCGTTCACTTGTGATGGGATCGAAACGCATCTTAATACCAGGTGTAAACAGAGCCAAAGTCTACATCTGTCCAGGGTGTTTCCCTGGCCCTGCCGATATGCTAGGATATGCTCCCCATCAGACTTTATTAGATGGATGGATGGATGGATGGATGGATGGATGGATGGATGGATGGATGGATGGATGGATGGATGGATGGATGGATGGATGGATGGATGGATGGATGGATGGATGGATGGATGGATGGATGGATGGATGGATGGATGGATGGATGGATGGATGGATGGATGGATGGATGGATGGATGGATGGATGGATGGATGGATGGATGGATGGATGGATGGATGGATGGATGGATGGATGGATGGATGGATGGATGGATGGATGGATGGATGGATGGATGGATGGATGGATGGATGGATGGATGGATGGATGGATGGATGGATGGATGGATGGATGGATGGATGGATGGATGGATGGATGGATGGATGGATGGATGGATGGATGGATGGATGGATGGATGGATGGATGGATGGATGGATGGATGGATGGATGGATGGATGGATGGATGGATGGATGGATGGATGGATGGATGGATGGATGGATGGATGGATGGATGGATGGATGGATGGATGGATGGATGGATGGATGGATGGATGGATGGATGGATGGATGGATGGATGGATGGATGGATGGATGGATGGATGGATGGATGGATGGATGGATGGATGGATGGATGGATGGATGGATGGATGGATGGATGGATGGATGGATGGATGGATGGATGGATGGATGGATGGATGGATGGATGGATGGATGGATGGATGGATGGATGGATGGATGGATGGATGGATGGATGGATGGATGGATGGATGGATGGATGGATGGATGGATGGATGGATGGATGGATGGATGGATGGATGGATGGATGGATGTTTTAGTATGAGAATTGAGATTCTCCAGCGGCAGCAATTCTTTGTTGTAAACTAATTCAACCCAAACGCTCTTTGGTGACACGGATGATTACTGTACGTTACGGTCCATCATCTGTCCATCATCGTATAAAGCCCGCACTGACAATTTGATTGGTCCCAACAGCTTTCGGCATACTTGCTTCACAACTGATCAAGTCCAGACTCCAGACCGAACTTCCCATGCTCAAATGTTGTGGGCGGGGCTAATGGTGCGTTCACGTGCAATGGAAAATATGATATTTTGCACTTGTGAATTGGTATTTACCAGTGTAAGTGCTTTTGTTGTCATAATGCGGTAAAAAGATGGAGAGACAGACCTGTTATTTAGCTAAAACTATTTTAGATTGCTTAAGTCATCTGCTAAAGCAAGAAAATGATTTATCAACACAGTAAATAATATGCTGTATATTTTGTAGATCATGAATAGTACATATTTTTACCATTCATGACTCTCGTGTTGCTCTCCGCCATTTTGAAAAGGTCAAAGGTTCAAAGGTCAAATCTCATCTCGGCAACACGTCCATCAAAATATTCTACGAGTTTCCCAATGTCGGCTTTTGGTATTTATTACCATAGCACGTAAACGCATCATTTCGGCTGGCATCCAGGCTACCTAAATATATTAATTTAGGTCAGTTTTTACGGAGTGTCTATTCACACAAGGTGCAAATACCCCACCTTCTACGAGGTTTGGATGCAAGTCGACCCATGTTCGAATCAGCCTTTTCCCGAACTTGCTCTACTCCCTTTTCCCATAACATATTGGATCGGAAAGGCAAATATTTAAAAAAAATAAAATAAAAAAATTTGGAAATAAATTGTCTAACATGTGTTTAATAATAAATTGTTTATCGGTATACGGAAGCTTGTTTCTCCCACGGAATAAAACATTTTAAAAGATAATTGCGACTTTTTATCTCACAATTTTGACTTTTTTTCTCACAATTGCGAGCTATAAAGTCAGAATTGTGAAATATATAGTGTGAATTCTCAATTCTAACTTTATAACTTGCCATTATAAGTTTATATCTATGTCTTTTTATTTCATTTAACTTTATGAAACTTTATTTCCTGCAATTGTGATTTTAGAACTACCAATTGAGAGAGAAAAAAAGTCAGAATAGTGAGATAAAAACTTTTACAATGACAATTACCATTTTTATTTTTTATTCAATAGGGTTAGGGGTATGTGTTTTATTGTCTTAATAAGGTGGCATCCATGTAATAATTTCAATAAATATAATAATTTACAATATGTTATTATTGCATTCTGTTTAATGTACAACAACACTTTTTATACGTATAAATAGCAACATAACAGTGTAAATATAACCTATTGCTATTTAAATGTGGTGTAGCAGCTATAACCAATAAAATATTGTATTTTCACTTGGTATAAATAGTCGCTGCCCAACTTTTCTGGGTTAAATCAGGTAAAATGGCTCTTTAGGGTCACAATTTCATGTCAACACTTTTTAAATTTTGCAAACCTCAATTAACTGTTCACCCAAAACTGTTATGTCCATTTTGATAAAATTGTCCAAAACAACATTGAATCCCAGGATTCAATGGAAAGAAAGAAAGAAAAATGAAGAGGAATTTTCCATTCTGTTCCACAGAATAAAACAGGTTTTGGGGAGGGTGTGCAAATGAAGACTGAATTTTCCATTTTATTTTATTTTTTATATGTCCATTTTATTTTTTTATTTTTTTTTATAAACTATCCCTTTAAATAAATATATGCTTGAATATGTATGCCTGCTTGCTCTTTTCTTTTCTTTTTTTGTCAAAAAAAGGTTTTTGTTTTCACGCAACTGAGCTTGACTATGAACATGATATCTTGTGATCAGCATTCAGAAGGCACGTCGCCTCCTGACGGCTGATATCTCAGCGAACTCATCGCTGACAGGCACCAGATGTTGTGCTCGAAGGCCAGCTTTGCTAGCTATGGGTTTCAATGGATTCTTGTTGCAACAGACAACACCTGGCAGTTATGAAATAATCAAGTGTCACTATTTTGGATATATGATGAAGACGGTCAACTAAAGGTCAATTTAATTCACCTTGATGTGTCACTTGCCACAAACAAGAGAGTCAAATGATTTTCTAGTGAGATGGCTTGGGTTTCTCCTTTAACATAGGCTAATATGGTGTTGTTGTTGTTATAATGCCCGTAGCATAAATGTTGCAGGATGAGTCATGCGTATAGTTATAGTATAGCAGTGCTTACTGTACAATCATCATCAACATCAGTCAGCCTTCATTCAACCCTGAAACGTTTGCTTTTTTTTCTGCTGTCATTCAATGAGATTCAATGATATGTGTGATATGTCAGTGTAACGTTTCCTCGTTCAAGACCGTTTCCAGCTAGTCCTAACTGTATAAGGCCAGCTTTCCTCAGGTCTAAAACATCACATTTATTCCCACACGATAGACACAAGCACACACTTCAAATTTCAACATCACAATCAATTTCAGCAAGGCACACACTGCTTAAGCTCATCTGAACATTTGGAAATCTGCAGCGATTTCAATCAAATCATAGAATAAAATGAAAAGCATGATCATATTTCTGTGCGCTGGCAGTGCAGTTTTCTAGAATGATTTAGCATGGCGGGAGACTAGGACATCTAGCCAAACCACGGACAGTCTCATCCCATTATTATTCTCATATATTATCAAGTCATCTCATTAGCACATCAGCTCAGTTCTTATAATTACAATGGCTTATAAATTCATTCAAAAAGTGTGTTGCTTGTACATTTCCTATCAGAAATCCTTGAATTAACTTGTACTCAAGCAACCTGTTTGCACTGAGGGTGAGATAGTCTCCATAGACAGCATTTCTCCTCTTCCTTTCTTTGCACCATGCATGCATTTCCAGAAACCTCAATCTCCCTGGTTACACTTGAAGGCTACAGTCATTATAATGCATTCTATATCTTATCAATTGTAATCTCTCACATATTTATTTTTATGAATAATTGTAACTTCACACTTATCCCATTCATGGTTAAGATACATATTCATATTATGAACAGCCAAAATATTAAGATAGGCTATAACTGTGTGTGACTTATAAGAACAACATGCATATAGTAGCCTAATGGTTTATTTAAAATAGCTACATTTGATAACCTATCAAAACTTTAAACCTGGGAAAGGATGATATTGATGAAACACCCCGTGATGTGCTGCTGTTTACATTTTTAATGTGTAGCTATTTCCAAATATTGAAAGCTTGTCTTAGTTAGTTAAGTCATGTGTAAGCCAAAGCGTCATGTTTTCCACTATCTTTAACATATTGAGCCAAATGCAGGTGTATATAGTGTGTGTACTTACACGAAAACTCCGAAGAGCAGGAGTCTGACGGCGATCTCCAGCGCCAGCTCGCGCGCGTATTTCCTCCGGTCTGGGGGAGACATCTTCATATTCTTCACACAACCGATTTATGACTGAAACTAACCAAAACGGAGAAACCAGAGGAGTCGCCGGTAGTCCACAATTGTCCTAAACACGCGACACACTTTGGCGTCCGGCACCTGCCGTCTGCCGTTTAGTGTTCATGTGGAAAACACCCGCTGCTGCTGAACTGAAATGCCTTGTTGCTCTTCAGTTGCAGTGTGTGTGTGTGTGTGTACAGTACAGTACAGTATCGAGTTCAGTTTCTTGAGAAGCTGCTGTAGTCTAAATCCTGTAGTGCGCTGAGTGAAGGAGGACCGAAGAAGATAAACATTCGAGCCAGGTGATGATGATGAGGAGGAGGAGGGAGGATCAATCTCTCGCTCTCTCTCTCTCTCTCTCTCTCTCTCTCTCTCTCTCTCTCTCTCTCGTCTTGAAATTTGCGTTAGGCTACGTCTGAAATGAGTTTTTAGTTTAATACACTTTGATCTGCACAATCATTTCACTGCTTTGTATTTATTATTTTATTATATTGTTGTCTGAGGTCAACTTATGACGTTCGCTTGGTTTTTGCATTCAAAAACATCAAAATGAATAATTAATAGGCTGTTTTGTACCCACGTTTTTACCTGAAAAACGCTGGGTTTTTATTGGCATCTCACACTGAAGACTTAGAAGAAGTAAACGCCCACTGCTGTGAGTGGTTAACAGTTTTGCGTATTATAATGAGTTTCAACTCACCCGTAGATTCACTTTGGGGAAGTTGTTTCATTCAAGATTCATCCACACAAATTGAACTGCAACACGTAACGGTAACACAACATCAAGACAAGAACCAACAATTAAATACTGGAAGGGCAACAAAACAAAGACCTCAACACAAAATAAGACATCAAAAGCCATGCAAACCAATGGAAAGACAGGGAATTATATATAGTTTTGAATCAATGTTGTTTGCTAATGGCCACAGAACAGATGCAGGAGGCTGCACATCCCTGTCCATTTCTTCATGTTCCCGATTAGTGAGAGAAGAAAGTACAGGAACTACTGCGTGGAGACAATGATCTAAAAGCCCAGCAGATCTGAGATTTAAACCTGCAGGCAACAGCACAGCTTTGTTCCCACTTCACAAAACCTCATGAATATTTTAGGCAAGACTGCCTGTCTCCTTCCTGTTTCGCCACAAAATACAACCAACTTCTCAGCGACGTTTTATAGCAAAGATTCCATCAGTGCTTGTAAAATACATGTTAAAATGTGATCAAGTTCACGCATAATTTTATGTCCATCCTCGTTTTTAATTGGTGATGGTTAATGTCACTTCAGCTGCTTTTTACTTCACACTTCACTCTTCATTTTCTGTCAATGTGCAATCGGCCTGTTTTTCAGAGCCTCGCTAATAAGGAACGGGTCAACACTTGCTACATAACAAATGAAAGTGCAAGAAAAAAATATCTCAAAGAATGGCTAAACGTTGGTTAGTGATTGTACAAAGAAACACATTTCAATGGGAGGGTTTCACATCAGTGGGTTAGTTACAATGTTTTGATGCATCGAAAATACATTTTGGTCCAAAAATAACAAAAACTACGACTTTATTCAGCATTGTTATTTTTGGACCAAAACAACCCGGTCTCATCCCAAGACGTCATATAACTGACGTTTTGGGACGTCTTTTGACCATACGTCAATATTCGCCTTTTTAGGGCCCCCTTAAACGTCGGTAGATGAGGTTATGGGATCCTAACTCTACCCCATACCTAAACCTAACCCTAAACCTAACCCGTCACCTAACTGACGTTAAAGGTAAAGCGTCAGTTGTGTGACAGCCCGGGATCGCCATCTACCGACGTTTAAGGGGGCCCTAAAAAGGCGGATATTGACGTATGGTCAAAATACGCCCCAAGACGTCAGTTATATGACGTCTTGGGATGAGACTGTGTTAACCAAAATGTATTTTCGATGCTTCAAAACATTGTAACTAACCCACTAATGTCACATGACTACTTTGATGATGTCTTTATTTCCTTTCTGGACAAGGACAGTACACACATTTACAATGGAGGGACAGAAAGCTCTCGGGCTAAATCTAAAATATCTTTGCTGAAGATGAACGGAGGTCTGACGGGCTTGGGACGACACGAGGAGAGTGGGTTTCGTTTTTGGGTGAACTAACCCTTTAATATCTTGTAATGTCCATCACGTTATTTCTTTCTTGGCTTTAGTTTAGGTTAGTGATAAAAAAAAAATAGATATGTTGTGTGGGACAGCTAGTTCATCGTAAGGCACAAGACATACATGAGCAAAAATATTAGAAAAGGTTTTATGTTCTTTATTCCGAAAATAACAGTTTGTGACTAGAAATGCAACATGCAACAGTACATTTTGCATGTTAAGAATTGCAACAATTCACTGAAAAATATTTTATATGGACATTTAATTATCTTCCAGTCAATACTGTCACAATCGTGCAAGAGAAAATAAGGTATTCTTTTGACAATTTTATAGCTAGCTTCCTTTATTAAAAGTCAGAATATTAGCCTATTCGGTTTAACAACACACAGATGGTTCTCAAGAGCACAGAAAAATAAGAAAGCACATTCAACACCATAATTACGATGTGTTGGCCAAGCATTTGAGTTTAGTATTTTTATGTGGCTTAATGTATGTTTTTATTTGAAAATTATTTCCACTTATCAACATTTAAATATGGACCGCTTTTATGACCTATAATAAATGGATGTGCCTTTGGTTTGTTTGCACTTCTAAATGTTGATTTTAGCAGCCATAATATCAGGTTCATGAATTTTATATATAAATCATGCACTTATGTGCTGCCCCGATGGCACATTCTGATATCCCATCAGAAAAGCAATGAATGTGAAATGTGAGATATTCACACAAGTGTTTGTTCCTGAGTATCCTTCTTCTGACTCGGACACCTACTCACCTCAGATTAGCTCGCTCTTACCCACACTGTATCCGCAGATGGATTCATTCACTGTTTTTAGACTGCTAGAAATAGCCTCTGATTTGAAGCCATCCACATCCAATGCACTGATCGAGACACTTAAAACAGGCGCTTCCTCTACAGTGAGGATTAAAGTCGACCTGTAGTAGTCAATAATTCTATCCCTTAAAACTCATTTTTGACATATTTTAAAATCTTAAAAAAATGTCTTCATGCCTTAAAATATCTTGAATGTAATTCGACACCCTTGCCTCATTTAGTATACGCAGTCTATGAATATGTAAATGAGCCCCACCTCCACTCACTCCACTGGTTGACGATCACACGTAAGGTCGTTTGTGACGTCAGAAACACCAGCGATTTCACACCGTGTGTTTGAGACTGTCTTTGGTTCACTGCAGTTTTAACCTCTAAAGCACTTTGGTTTATTTTGGAATTCCGTATGAAATTGGACATACCCAAATCTGATGGCTCCCCATACCCACATACAGTGAAGTAAATGCAAATAATTGGTATCATTTTATAGGAAACCGTTTAAACAA
The DNA here is from genome assembly GCF_016745375.1 of Pimephales promelas. The sequence continues at coordinate 4,751,874 of NW_024121388.1, read as the reverse complement.
ACAAAATCAAGTGTCAAATGTAAGAAAAAAATATTTTGAAGTGTATAACACTGCAATGTTTTGTATGTTGTTGCACTGCATTCTCCTGGTTTCATGTCTCTTGGTTTTTGGATTTCTTGCCTGTTACTCTTTTGCCTCTGACCTCTGCCTGGTTTGTATGTGTGTTTCTTTCTTTCTTTGGATTGCCTACCAGTGTTTTGACCTTTTGCCTGCTTATTGGATTATGTGTCTGGATTTTTCCTATTAAAGCTGCATTTGGATCTCAACTTTTGTGTCTCGGAGCAGTTCATGACACAGTACAACTTTTAGGCCCTGTTTACAGCTGGTATTGACATGCATTTTTGTCTATTCGATTACAAGTGGACGCGACTAATAAATACAAGTGTAAGTGGGGTCTGAATCGCTTTGAGCTTGTCCACTTTCCACCACTTCCATAGGTTGCTTGTGTAGTGTAGACGCTCATGTGGTTGAATGCGTTCAACAGCCGCAAAAGACCGTCTTCTCTGCGTATACTAACCTGATGCATGAACAGTGTGGGAAGACAGAAGCTCGAACTTTATCGGCTGGAGACCCAAGTTCTTGTTTTGAAGATGAAAAACGTACCAAGTACAATGTTACACACAAACCATGTGTAAGTTCTAGACTTGTAGTCAAGACCGCCTAAACCAAGACCAAGACACTACCAAGACCAGAGGGTATCGAGACCAAGACAAGACCAAGACCAAAACAGACCAAGTCGAGACCAAGACCAGACCAAGACCAAAACAGACCAAGTCGAGACCAAGACCGAGACCAAGACGAGACCAAGACCGAGACCAAGACCGAGACCAAGACAGAGACCAAGTCGAGACCAATTCGAGACCATGACAGAGACCAAGTCGAGACCATGACAGAGACCAAGTCGAGACCAAGTTGAGACCATGACAGAGACCAAGTCGAGACCAAGACCAAGTTGAAACCAAGGCCGAGACCAAGTCGAGACCAAGACCAAGACAGAGACCAAGACCGAGACCAAGACCAAGTCGAGACCAAGACTGAGACCAAGTCGAGACCAAGACAGAGACCAAGTCGAGACCAAGACAGAGACCAAGTCGGGACCAAGACCAAGTTGAGACCAAGACAGAGACCAAGTCGAGACCAAGACCGAGACCAAGACGAGACCAAGACCGAGACCAAGTCGAGACCAATTCGAGACCATGACAGAGACCAAGTCGAGACCGAGACCAAGACCAAGTCGAGACCATGACAGAGACCAAGTCGAGACCAAGTTGAGACCATGACAGAGACCAAGTCGAGACCAAGACCGAGACCAAGACAGAGACCAAGACCGAGACCGAGACCAAGACCAAGACCAAGTCGAGACCAAGACTGAGACCAAGTCGAGACCAAGACAGAGACCAAGTCAGACAAGAACGAGACCAAGTCAGACCAAGAACGAGACCAAGTCGAGACCAAGACTGAGACCAAGTCGAGACCAAGACTGAGACCAAGACAGAGACCAAGTCGAGACCAAGACAGAGACCAAGACCGAGACCAAGACCGAGACCAAGTCAGACCAAGAACGAGACCAAGTCGAGACCAAGACTGAGACCAAGTCGAGACCAAGACAGAGACCAAGTCAGACCAAGAACGAGACCAAGTCAGACCAAGAACGAGACCAAGTCGAGACCAAGACTGAGACCAAGTCGAGACCAAGACTGAGACCAAGACAGAGACCAAGTCGAGACCAAGACAGAGACCAAGACCGAGACCAAGACCGAGACCAAGTCAGACCAAGACAGAGACCAAGACCGAGACCAAGACCGAGACCAAGTCAGACCAAGAACGAGACCAAGTCGAGACCAAGACTGAGACCAAGTCGAGACCAAGACAGAGACCAAGTCAGACCAAGAACGAGACCAAGTCAGACCAAGAACGAGACCAAGTCGAGACCAAGACTGAGACCAAGTCGAGACCAAGACAGAGACCAAGACCGAGACCAAGTCGAGACCGAGATCAAGACAGAGACCAAGTCGAGACCATGACAGAGACCAAGTCGAGACCGAGACCAAGTCGAGACCAAGACCGAGACCAAGACAGAGACCAAGTCGAGACCAAGACCGAGACCAAGTTGAGACCAAGACAGAGACCAAGTCGAGACCAAGACCGAGACCAAGTCGAGACCAAGACCGAGACCAAGACAGAGACCAAGTCGAGATCAAGACCAAGTCGAGACCAAGTCGAGACCAAGACCGACACCAAGTTGAGACCAAGACAGAGACCAAGTTGAGACCAAGACAGAGACCAAGTCGAGACCAAATCAAGTGATCAAAGTGCTCGTTGCCGCTGTGATCAGTGGCGCGGATATAGTGTTTTCTCGTGTGGCTTGCGCACACCGCACTGTCTTCACTCGGACATAGTGGATATTGTAGTGTTGTATTCCTAAATCCCCCGACCACTATGTTGGTTTGAGACAGCGAGACGTAGACAATACCAAAGACCGCCAAGGCCGTGACAAGACCGGTCTCGAGACATACATCACTAGTAAGTTCATAAGTCGACATCATTACTGAGTATTTCCTCCTTAAGTGATCGGTTGATGTGCGTTTTAACATTGGTAAGAAAATCCCCGCATCTCCGTGAGAGATACGAGACCGGTGCGTCTCACTGGTGTCACTCATCGGTAATCACGCCACCGGCCTTGATGTACCGCCACCGGCCACTGTAGTCACTTGGACTATTTTAATGAAGTCTTTAATAACTTTCTGGGCCATTCTGAAGATGAACGAACGTCCTACAGGTTTTGAACAACATGAGTCTTGTTTCTTTGTTCTGTCATTATTGACAGAGTTTACATTTTTGGGTGAACTATCCCTTTAAGTCTTGTTTTTATTAGATGGTTATTTTGCAGGAGACAGTTTAAAAAAAAATAAGTCTACCGAAGTCATGTTGAGAGAATATAGCTTTGAGACACATGAGTAATATGGGGTTTTGGTAATAGTGGCACATTTTTGAACTGAACAGGAGTGTGAATGACATTTGAGATCTATACCACTTTCCTTGTACAGAAAGTCCAAAGCACAGACATTCTGACATCTCACTTTCATATTACGAAATCCTGTCAATAATACAGGGTTAAAATAACACGAGGATTGAGTGCATGATGAACTTTTTGGGCTGAATTCCTTTAAATCAAGTACATTTTATATATGACTGAGGGAAGCTGTGCGCTTGAAGTAAATGCTAATGCTTCAGTGAAATTCAAAGATCCAGAAGCTCAAGGGATGTTGTTTCACACAAGCCTGTGTTGGGAATATGCAGAGGATATGAAATGAATGTCTTGCTCTGAGAAGTAGAGAAACAGCATAATAGGTGTTTTACCCCTGAGTACTGATTAGTGAATAATACAGAAAGCATTTTTTTTTATAATATTAAAGTAATTTCCCTCATGTTCCCAAATTGATTCATTATAAGCTAATTTGTATAACGTGTATTATCAGTGCAGTATAGGCTAAAACAGCTCTGCAATAAGGGTCAGCTTGACAGTTTCATTGGCTGAAATTCTCTCTTCATTCTTATATACATGTAAACAGCAAAATCTAGCTACTTAAAGTGCCCTATTATGCTATTTTTAAAGTTCCCAATTTTATTACAGATTTTCCTACAATAGGTTTACACAGCCCGTTCTCATCCCAAGGCATCATATACTGACGCTTTTGCCAATGCGTATACATCCAACGTACATGGCACCCTTTAGCGTCAATATGAGACGCAGTTATATATGGGCCAGAAGTCGCCTCCTAGTGGTGTAACCCTAACACTAAGCACTGTTTTTTTTTTTTTTTTTTTTAATGAGCGATCGTTTCACTTGATAAGACCCTTATTCATTGTCTAGAATTGTTTAAAGCCCTTTGAACAGTTTGCAGTTTTCACTGAAACTGTCTTTTGAACCGTTTGGTTCCCATTGAACTCCATTATATGGAGAAAAATGCTGGAATGTTTTCAGCAAAAACCTTAATTTCTTTTCGACTGAAGAAAGAAAGATGTGGACATCTTGGATGACATGGGGGTGAGTAAATTATCAGCACAAGTTTTTTTTTTAAAGTGAACTACTCCTTTAAGAAAGTCTAACAACACTTTCAATCCAAATTTGGGTCAAATATGGACAATCCAAAATGTTGGGTTAAAAATGTAATAAAAAATGTACAGTTGAAACTGAAAGTTGAAGTTGTATAAAAATTTGAAATTCCATTTTTAACCCAACATTTGGATTTGTCCATATTTTACCCAAATTTGGGTTAAAACAGCCCAGCTTTTTTCAGTGTGAAAAAGCGACATGAAATGATTCCTTTTTATGGAAAATAATTTGTGTCGTTTCATTATACTTCAGAGAATTCCACAATGCATTGCAATGAGAAATATTGCTTGTAGAATTAAGTCAGTTCTGAAAATTATCAATAACAATTGCTCAGTCTATTCAAAATGGACCTGTTTTTATTGTACATATTTTATGTTTATAATATCACGTTAGCTTAATATACTAACAACAAATGCTATTGTTGTAGTAGAGTTCCTAATCAGTCACTGATAATGTTACATTTATTCCTTTATTATACATTTATTGTGTGTCATTCCTCATGGTAAACTGCTACCGTACCTTTAACTTGTCATGCCATCACAACATCACTGTATCAAGATTTTATGGAATAGCATAACAGTATTTCCACAAGGCAAACACTGTTAACTCTTAAATGACTGCACGTTTACTTTTTAGTTCACAATTTTCCCAATATTGACCTTTGCTGCCATCTTCTGGCTGTGAATCATTATTGCCGCAGTCCACAGTCATTACTGTTACATCGTGTCTCGTTTACTCTGAGCTACAGATTCTCCTATAGCTTATTTTGCTCTTTACATGTAATCCTGTCTGCTGTGCTTGAGGGAAATCAATAGAAGATCTAATATTTGATTAATTACATGCGTTCGTTGCAGACAATTTTATATAAAGTGTCTCACGGATGATGAAAAAGATAAGTTCTTTTCATGCTTTCAAAAATAAATGCAATACTGGTAAATCATCTTTGTTATAGAGTACTATGTGTTTGCAAAATATTTAATTAAGTCAGAATATATGTTCATTTCTGAATGGAGAGCAATTCCTTTTGCCAGCAGAATGCATAAGGCATTTCTTATGAATGGTTTAATTTAATGTATTTAGTTTCTCTTTATATTTCAAGTGAAAAAGGGCTGCAGTTTTATTGTAATTTATCATGGAGGAGACATACTGTAGTCAAATACACTTTTTTTCATTAACAAGCTTCAGTCAATAGTTCATTTGCAGGATTTTCATCCTATTGTACATGTGTGTATCATTTAAACCCAACTTTTGTTCTTCTCTCTAGTCATTGGCTGATGATTTTCCAATGATAACTTACAACCTTTTTAGTTTGAATATCCCTGCCAACTGCTCCTTCAGATTATACACACAATAAAATTGGTTTGACTTTAGCATAGAATATTATGGAAGCTTGTTTCTGCCACAGAATAAAACATATTCTGACTTTATTTCTCAGAATTGCGTGTTATAAAGTCAGAATTGTGAATTTATGTGCCGCAATTGCGACTTTATGGAATGGCAATTCCTCGAAAAGAGTGACAGGGGTGGTTGCCATGGTAGTGAGGGAGAGTGACGGGTGGTAGCCATGGTAGCGACGGAAAGTGACAGGGGTGGTTGCCATGGTAGCGAGGAAGAGTGACAGGGGTTGCCATGGTAGAGAGGGAGAGTGACAAGGGTTGCCATGGTAGCAAGGGGGAGTGACAGGGCTGGTAGCCATGGTAGCGAAGGAGAGTGACAGGGGTGGTTGCCATGGTAGTGAAGGAGAGTGACAGGGGTGGTTGCCATGGTAGCGAAGGAGAGTGACAGGGGTGGTTGCCATGGTAGTGAAGGAGAGTGACAGGGGTGGTTGCCATGGTAGTGAAGGAGAGTGACAGGGGTGGTTGCCATGGTAGTGAAGAAGAGTGACAGGGGTGGTTGCCATGGTAGCGAAGGAGAGTGACAGGGGTGGTTCCCATGGTAGTGAAGGAGAGTGACAGGGGTGGTTGCCATGGTAGCGACGGAGAGTGACAGGGGTGGTTGCCATGGTAGTGAAGGAGAGTGACAGGGGTGGTTGCCATGGTAGTGAAGGAGAGTGACAGGGGTGGTTGCCATGGTAGTGAAGGAGAGTGACAGGGGTGGTTGCCATGGTAGTGAAGGAGAGTGACAGGAGTGGTTGCCATGGTAGCGAAGAAGAGTGACAGGGGTGGTTGGCATGGTAGTGAAGGAGAGTGACAGGGGTGGTTGCCATGGTAGCGAGGGAAAGTGACAGGGGTGGTTGCCATGGTAGTGAAGGAGAGTGACAGGGGTGGTTGCCATGGTAGCAAGGAAGAGTGATAGGGGTGGTAGCCATGGTAGTGACAGTCGCCTAGCCAACCATTGCAATTGCGTCTCAGTCCTGAGACGACTACAGACACTCGATTCGTATAGTCTCCCTTTCAGAGTACTTACATTTTAAATATGTATTGGTATATAGACAGTTTAAGCACATTTGGGAAAAAGTGTTTTAGAAATACCCTGCCTTTAACTCGCAATTTCGAGTTTAGAGCTATCTCACAATTCTGCCGTTACAACACGCAATTCTGAGAGAAAAAAAAAGTGTGAGAAAAACTTGTTTATGTTTTATTCTGTGGCGGAAACAAGCGTCCATATAACATTGAAGTAGCCAATGACGCATGTACTTTTTAATAGGCGACATCTCCACAACATTTGTCTGATTTGGAGTGTGAGTTTGGGATGTACCCCTGGCCTGAAGTCAGCAGGACATCGGCTAGTATGCAGGGAAGTGCTCTCTCTGAGACATGCAGAAGTCGGGCTGCAGGCTCTCGATGGTGCAGTCGGACGTGTCCATGGTGCAGAGACTGCAGTCGCAGCTGAGGGCCACCGGGTAGGTGATGTGCGGGTCCACCCCGGGGGGGCAGTCCGGCAGCCGCACCGTCTCGTAGCGGACGTCCCGGTAAGTGCACACGTGTTGGTAGACATTGGAGAACGGGCTCTTGTATACAGGCTCCTAGAAACAAGATAATACACTAGTACTTCACCACTGGAAATATTGATACTTGTACACTGTGAAAAAAAATATTTTCATGATTTGTAATCACAACATTTTTTCTTTTGTCAAATCAAATTAAATAACTTATATAGTTCGGATAACACAATATTTTGAGTTTCTGATGATTAAATCAATCTCCTTCATTGTATTAACTCAATTTTTCCATTTCAATTAACTCAACTTTTTAAGGCAGCCAGGTTACTTATTTTTTTAAGTTAAACCAACAATATTTTTTATAATGTGTGTGAGTTGGTAAGATTTTCTGTTTTTAAGTCTCTTCTGCTCACCAAGACTGAATTTATTTGATTAAAAATGCAAAAACATTAATATTGTGAAATATTGTTACAATTTAAAACAGCTGTCTTCAGTGTGAATATATAGGTAGTAAAGTGTAATTCACTCCTGTGATCAAAGCTGAATGTTCATCAGCATTACTCCAGTGTCACATGATCCTACAGAAATCAGTCTAATATGACGTTCTGAAGCTCAAGTAACCTTAATGATTATCGCCAATGTTGAAAACAGTTTTTTACATTTTTATTTCAGTATTCTTTGATGAATAGAAAGTTAAAAAAAAAAACAGAATTTCTCTGAAATAGAAATTAACATTAAACGCTAGGTCAGTACGAATTTTTATTTTATTTTGTTGCTGGAAAGAAATAAAAGAAATCAATACTTTTATTCGTTAAGAATTAATTCAATTGATGAAAAGTTACAGTAAAGACATTTATGTTACAAAAGATTGTATTTCAGATAAATGCTGTTCTTTTCACTTTCTATTCATCAAAGAATCCCTGAAAAAATTGTCCAGAACTCTTTTCAACATTAATAATAATAATGAATGTTTTTGAGCATCATATCCACATATTAGAGTGATTTCTGAAGGGTCATGTGACACTGGGGTAATGATGCTGAAAATTAAGCTTTGATCACAGGAATAAATTACAGTTTTAAATATATTCACACAGAAAAGAGTTTATTTAGTAATATTTAACAATATTACTGTTTTTTTTGTTTGTTTTGTTCGTTTGCTTGTTTGTTTGTTTTTTGTAAATCAATAAATGTAGCCTTGGTGAGCAGAAGAGACTTCTTTAAATTTATATTTCAGAGAAATTGTTCTTTTGAACGTTCTATTCATCAAAGAATCCTGAAATAAAAATGTAAAAAAAAAACTGTTTTCAACATTAATAATCATCACAAATGTTTCTTGAGCTTCAAATCATCCTGTTAGAGTGATTTCTGAAGGATCATGTGACACTGAAGACTGGAGTAATGATGTTAAACATTCAGCTTTGATCACAGGAATAAATTACACTCTATTGTATATTCACATAGAAAACAGTTAATTTCACAATATTACTGTTTTTGCATTTTTTTTATCAAATAAATGCAGTATTTTCGGTGGGCAGAAGAGACCTCTTTTAAAAACATAAAAAATCTTAAAAATAACAGCAGTGTATATTAATATAAGTTGCTAAAAATGGTTCCCATGCACATAGAGCAGAAAGAGCACCTTAGTTAGGCAGTGTCCGCTGCAGATGCTGGTCTGAAACACCAGGCACTTCGGACAGCCCTCTTTCTCCACAGAGACGGTCTCGTTGATTGGCTCACATGGAGGAAGAAAGGAGCTTTGAGCAACGACCACAACTGAACAGAATAAGAGGAGGAGGATGTTGTTTCGGACGGCTAACATCCTGTGGAAGGAAAGCAATTTCATTGAAGCGCCTTTGAAACATTCACAATATTACTGTATAGCCTATTAATAATGTATTAGACTTACTTGACAGGTGTGTGTGTGTTGCTCAGCGGGCTGTCTTAAGAGACTCTGTGTGTTCAGATCATCTGGATAGATTTATATAGGACACTGAAACCAAGTGACCGACGATTAAACCAAAATCTGACCTTAAATTAATCGCACTGATCTCAAGTGGATTATGTGTTTCCACGACTCTTTCAGTTTGTCAGGTCAGAAGGAAGATAAAACACACCTGCTGTGCATTCAGTGTCAGTTTGGACCGTTTCATATCTCATCTAACATCATTTCCGTGGAGCTAAATTCGATCCCATGGCCTCCATGTTAAACACAGGTCCAGGGTCAGGAGATGATCAAGGTCTGAGGCCCAACACTGTTATAGCAAGGCACTAAAAAAACACTCTATTTGACAACATATACACTTTTAAAAATAAAGTTCTTTGAATATAAAATAAAGAATATTTGGAACCTTTTTCAGGTTGGAAAAAAGGTTCTTTAGATTTTGTTCTTCTAAAATAATAATAATAAAGTAGGCCTACCATTAAGAAATATTTGATAAAAGTATATTTAGGGAAAGATCTTTGTGTTTTTATTAGGATTTGAATTGTAGATTCAGTTTGATCCGAAATCAATTCATTTGGATATATATCAGGGACAGCTACATGTTGTAGCTGGTCCATTATAATATTAAAGTTAAAATTAATATTAGTTAGAAAACTTTATGTTAGTTAGAAAACTTTATTAATCCCTGCATGGGGACACTCATTCGCCACTATTGCACATTACAGACACCACAGACAAACAAACATTAAAAAACAACAACAATCAATGCAAGAAATTACACGATTTCATTAAAAAAAGCCTAACTGCATTCGGAGTAAAATACCTTCTAAATCGTTCTGTAGATTAGAACACCGAGGCATTACTAATCTTCCACTAAATGAGTTTTTAAGTCCACCAAAGATACAATGTAGTGGATGATTATATTTGCATATAATGATTTTTTTAATAGGCCTAAGAGTAAACAAAATATAATATAATGAATATTTTTTTAGTAAAAGTATTCTCTGTAGAGTCCTTTTTTCTAGCTAAAGTGTATGGTCATTGAATGGCATGTGGAAATGTAGGCTAACATTACATGATATTGTTTACAAGCTGTTTTATTGACATATTTTTGTGGTTAAAACACTGATTGTGTGATTACATAGGCTACATTTTAGCAAGTTGTAGGCCTACTGTATTTTTCAACATGATATCCCATTGTTCATTCATGTTTATTTTGTGCTATAGTAAATGGTTCACGTGCTACAGCGATCATTTCACGATTACACAAGGGTTAGTTCACCCAAAAATGAAAATTAAGTCATTAATTACTCACCCCCATGCTGTACCAACCCAGTAAGACCTTCGTTCATCTTCGGAACACAAATGAAGATATTTTTGATTGAATATGAGAGCTGGATCACTCTTCCATAGACTGCATAAGGGACTGGCTCTTGACGGCCCATAAAGTCATTAAAGAAAAGGTTTAAATATTCCATGTGCCTATGCGGCTCAATTATAAGTTTATCAAGCGACGAGACTACTTTTTGTGCGGAAAAAACATAAATAACGACTTTATTCCACTATTCCATTACTTCCTTATGGGCGCATGCGCGAGAACTGAGACGAGGACGTTCTCATTCGTCTACTTCTTGTTACCGGCTGCTCCGCTTAGGAGTTTTACCGCCCCCTACCGTATAAGATGATTATCCATATATAAGGCGCTCCGGATTATAAGGAACACTGTCGTTTTTTGAGAAGATTAAAGCCTTTTAAGTGCACCTTATAGTGCGGAAAATACGCTAATTGAAAAGCGTATGTACAGCGCGCATCTTCCTCTGCTTGAAAACAGAAAGTTTTGCGCTTCCAGCTATATCAGCACATCATTTTATACGGTAGGGGGCGGTAAAACACATTAATTGTTTGAATTTCATAATATAATCTACAGAATTGTAATGGCTTTGTCCCTTTGCTCTGCAATGTATTGTTTACTGCGTGAGAACAGTGAACATGATAGTTGTCAGCCTAGCTGCTAGAATAGCAACTTTAATAGAAGTTAGAAGTTAGCAACTTTCAAAGGATCAGGGGAAACTGAATTCCCATATGACTCCAAACTATAAATTTGTATCATCTTGTTATGTGTTGTTTTATACGACATGGCAGAGATTGTCATTTGACAACAACATTTAAAGGGGATGAAACATCTCATTTAGCCTTCATATGATTAAAAACTAAAACGTATTGCCTAGCTATAGGCTACGATTTCTGTCAGCAAAAGCAGCAAATAGTTATTTTTCTCTGTTGTGCATTCAGTAGCCTATTTATGTAAATATATCAACACTGGAAGTGGAATCTTATTTTATTTTACATTTTGCTAATTAGGCCTACGTGCTTGCTGTAACACCTCTAAACACCGGAACCAACTATAGCCAGCTTAAGTGTTCCGTCAGGAAGGATTTTTCGGCGCACCGCAAAAGTAATGGGTTATCATCATTTCATAACGTAGATGAACTTGGTTGAATGAAAATTCATCTCGAAAATGACCGAGGAGGACGGTAAGAGCAAAGTGAGTGTAATTTTATTCAATAATTGTAGTGAGATATTAAGTTACGCTGTTGTTTATAAGACACGGTCATATAATACTCTGGCCACAAATACCCTTGGAAAATATAGTAAAGTGTATTAACTATGATTTTTTGGCGGATTGATTACCAGTTGTATAACCAATACCATTTGTTTTACAAAAAATACCATGGTTAAACTGGGGTTAACGGGGTTAATTTGTGGTTACCATGGTTTAACTACAATAATAACCATGTTTTATTTATTTTTATGCAGTAAAATCATGGTTAGGGTATGGATGCAGGACATTGAGCCTTATGCCTTTGAGCCTACATTGTTATGGTTGCTTTCACCTTGTTATCTAGCACAAAAAAGTACCATGGTATTGCTATCTGATACTATAACATGGTATTTTTGTCATTAATATTTATTCACCAAACCCAGAAGAGATTAGTGAATAAGTGGCAAAGATGTACACTGTATTTTTATAATCAGAGGCATTTTATACAAATAAATGAGTAGGCTAGAGTGTTCAGTCATTAGTTGGACCCTAACATTATTATAACACACACAGGGGCTGAAGGTGATGGGGATCCTTGACATCCAGAATACGCCGTGTGCTCGGGAATCTCTTCTACACGGAGCCGGCGCTTCACTAGTCACAGGACTGCTGCACTTTTTGGCAACAAGTAAGAGCATGATTCTGTTGATCCTCAGTATTGTTATAATGTTTTATGTCTTTAATATAATGCTCGACTTGTTCACAGGTCGAGTGAAGAGGTCATTTGATGTGGGTGTCGCAGGATTCATGCTTACGACTCTGGGCTCATGGTGCGTGTCTCAAAAACTGACATTGAAACTATAAAAAGGTTCTTAATACTGTACAAGTACAGGTTAATACGCATATATTTTAACCAACATATTACCAATCAAGTCAAATAAAAAAGGGTGGGTTTTTTTTGTCCATTATAGAAATATGAATATGAAAATGTGCATTAGAATGGGGGAAATTATAATTAATTGTGTTGAAAAATGCTATATAATCAGGAGGATCAGCTGTTTATCTCATGTATTTTACAGGTTCTACTGTAGATATAATAACGCCAAGCTGCGTGTTCAGCAGAGAATCATTCAGGACGGCATGAAGAATAAAGTCATTTATGAAGGCACAAAATTGGATCCCACACGGAAAAATTCAGAGGATTAGTTGAAGTCCCTTGTCTGATGCCTTTAATGTGAATGCCACTTTATTTATTGCATAATCAAAAATGTTAGATGTTTGTAATAAAAATGTTTTAAAGTTAAACAAATGCTTCTTATTTTTATGTTATGAATATGTTGTATGCAGAATGTCAAGTCAAAGCAACAAGAAGTGCTTTTTGTAATGACAAGATTTTCCCCAAGTTCTGATTTGAAGTAAAAATACAGAATAAAAGGAGAACGCTGAATTATGGCCATATCCTTTTCCTGATAACAGCTGCAGTTCCGCGCTGAAACACACGATGGCGCTGCACCACACGGTCATTGCATAAGGTGTTATTAAAGCAGGTTCCAGTGATTTGTTTTGTTGAACCTTCGACATAAAGAATGACTTATAAAATGAACGCTGTTTAAGGAGTAACATGTTATGCAACATACTTTTCTACTTTCTGTGTTATGATGTCTATATTTAGTCTAGTTATGGTTCATTCAAAAAAACTCTGGTTTGAGGCTGATGAAGGGGCTGCAGATGTGACGTAAGATTGGAAAAAATATGTTGGGAACTAAATTATGAAAAAAAAAATATAACAATCACATTTTTCAAGCAAGAATTTCAAATGGAATGACCAAATGGATATTGTGTTCAAAATGAAGAGGCACTCTTTTTAGCAACCAAATAAACTTGAGGGCATCTGACATTATACCTCACTAAAACTTCCCTTGATATCACCTGGTTAAAAGTAAATACAAAAAAAAAATGGCATATAGAAAAGTTAAATTAGTTATTTTAAAAAAAATCTCAATCAAGTGTGACCGAAGTAAATTGGAGGACTGGGGCCAGTCTGCATCGATTTCTTAGTAGGTGTGTTTTCTTTGGAGTGACTCTTCAAGCAGCCTGAGACCTGAGAGTTTACACTAACATCAGCTGCTCTACTTTAACCCTACAGCTCAGAGATAGGCTATTCCTGCCTAAGACAGTTCGTTTAGCCCTTTTAAAGTACAAACATCATTCAAACTTTGCTTTGAAGAGAATGGCTATTTTTGTTTATTAAGAACTAAAGATGAAAGTTCCCCATTGACTCGCACAGATGATGATTGGTCTTGTCTTCCTGACATCTGTTCAACATTTTAAAGTCAGTTTTGCACAGTAACTAATGGCTACTTGCATTATGGCTACTTTTTGCATGCTGTGAAGAATATGGGCGGTGTACCGTAAATAGTGTGTTAGACATTTCTAATACGTGGCACGTGTCGTGTACCTCAGTGCTGAGTTTGTTTGCTAATGCAGCTCAATCTATCTGTGTATTCTTGTGAGCTTCAGTGAGTAAGAAAGCATGTTGTGTGTATTAGTGAGGCCAAAGTGATGCAGAATTTCATTAAAACAGGAGTCAGACCACATTTATCTTATATGATCACAACACTGGAATTTGACATGGTTAACTATACTAAGACGTGTGCTTTTTAACCATGTAACAATCTGAAACAAACAGAATACTGTTCAGAGAATCCCTAGACCAATACTCGAAATCCTCAGTGTAAATTTCTGATAAAAACTTTAGTTCAGGAAAAGTGCTACCAGGATGGTGTGTCCATTAAAACACTGGGATCCAATACTCAGTCCATAAGGCCACAGGGTGAACTGGAATCAGATAGAGTTGTATGGTTTCTAAAAAAAAAAAAAAAAAAAAAAAACAGAATCTTAAATATAATTAACACCATAGAACTTCAACTAATAAATCATTTATCACATAATGCAATCCTACATCAAAATAATAAGAAACAAAAGAATCAATCACATAACACATTTCAGAATTAGACAAACAGAATCTCATGAATTAACATAATAAAACAAACTTACATTGTCAGGAACACATAAACTCTTCAAAGGCTCTCATTAGGAAAGAAAGGAAGGACAATCTGTTTCCATTGCATGTGCAACACACCAAACAATAGTACCTTATCACTCATTAAGTGCACCTGAGGAGACTTAGCTCCTATGTCATGTGATCCATAGGAATTCTCAACACTAATCAATGATTCAGTTTCTCAAACCAATTTACATGGTAATGCAATTTAATTTTATTTCACTTTGCTTGCAGAATCACATAATGTGGCGGAAGAGCTGATATTAACTAGAGATAAAAATATATTGTTTTTATGTGTCACTGTTGGTAACATCTCCATTATAGGTAATTGGACATTTCTTACCAATGAAATAATGATGAGGTAAAAATATTTTACAAAAAAGAGAACTATTGAGATACAAGAAGTTTTCCATCTTTAAAAATGTTGCAAAACTATTAAAACCATTCTGCAAAAAAAAAAAAAAAAAAGACTAGGCCCTATATTTTACACACTATACTTATTATATACTAGATACTACTAGATAGATACTACTAGAATTCAAAATCGTATTCCATTTCGATTAATACATATTTTATAATTTCATAGTCATAGATCATAAATATTCAAAAACAAAGCTGGCACTACTTCCTTACACAAACTGCTGAGTTGTAAAGTTTTAATGGCAATAGTGTTAGTGAATTATTCATTGCACACACAAAAAAGCCTATATTTTACAAACTATTCTTTATTATAATATACAAAACTACAAAATCACTGCATTATAGTAAAATACAAATCCTTTTGTGGCTGTTTCACGACTTGCTATTAAGATTAATACATATTTTGTAGTTTCATTGATCATAAATATTCAAAACTAAAGCTGGCACTACAACTTCCTTACAAAAACTGCATGGGATTTAAAAGAAAACAGTGATACTCCCATGTTTTGTTAGTGTTAATGCATCATTTGAATCGATATGCTTTACATTGGAGGTGAAATATGAGCTTTGAATGATCACTCCTGATCACTGGAGTTTTCTGTGTGTATTTCCTCAATCTCCAGGTCATTGTGTGAGCCGGAAGTGCTGGCGGCGCGCGCGATCTTCGTCAGGGTTTCCTCGTAGGGAGCCGCTAGATAAACCATCAGAAAAACCCCGTCAGTCCCGTCTTCAGCGCAGTCTCCTTCCTCCAAAGTGGACAGAAACTCAGCGGTGCCATCCAGTGTTATTACTTTGGTCGTGTTCTCTTTGACCCTGAAACATCTCTTGTAAGCGAAAAAGACAAATCCCATGAGGAAGAGCAGCGAGCCCGTTATTATGGCAACATAGATCGTCACCTCCGCTCTCTCCTCGACCTTGTTCGAAGTCAGTTCGTACCAGTAACCCTGGCAACACATGACAACAGACACGTAATAAATCACATCATCATTCTTTATTCCTTAAAGTCAGCTTGAAATCAAAACTGACAATTAGGCTATATGTATAAAAAATGGAATGTTGCAGTGTTTAATAAATAAGTAATCTTGAATCAGAACAACTTGCTGCATCTATTCTCTTATCTGATGACGAGGGCGGGGCAACCTGTAACTCACATGACATCACAGCAATGTTGTGCTGCAGAGATGATGTATTTTTGTAGGCCAAACCCCAGAAATGAGTTAGTGCTTTCAGTTCCATCACCCTGAGGTCAATAGGTTATTTTACATTTTACTCTACTGCATAAAATACATCATTAATACTGCCTTGTGGTTTATTTAAAGCTTTTACTTGTTTTGATAAAGGGGGTTGCTATTAAGTGTCTAAATGAGACTACAGATGTTGTTGAGACCATTAATAATCATCAACCGAGGTACTTGTCTACTAAGGCCCTGTCCAGAATGGCACGCTTCATGTGTATGTCCAAAAGTCAGAAGATCGTAAGGTGTCCCATTTGTCATTTTAGCTTTCAGAAGGGTTCTTGCGAGCCAATGACAGTCAAAGCGGCATTACGTCACAAAAGCGTGAGCTCTGACGAAGATCGTGAGGGCCATTTGGGAGAGTCAAACTACAACAAAAAAACCCCAAAACATTTCAAACTGTTCTCACTCAACCTTGTTTTTTAAATAAAGACTGAAAGAGTTGTCAAAAGCTTGGCGAAGGTGACGTTCAATAAAAGCAATTCCTTGACAAATTGGTTTTGATTTTCTCTTGTGATAAAATTTGTCTGCTAAATTTGGAACTGTTGTCGTAACATTGACTTTCCAACTTGTAAAAAGCGTTCGTGTCCTCATTGAGCTTCTAATAACAACTTGTGGACTGGGAATTTTCCGCAAAAACTTCACCCGTGTTACGAACTACTCTGAGACGCAAAGGTAACGGATCCAAATGCAATTTATTAAACAGAGTAATCCAAAGACGGGATCCAAGTCTAGCCGTGATTGATCATGGTGTGACAAGCAGTCATAGAGATGCGATAAGCTGGAGGAATGAGTGCACTTAAGGTTGATTTACGTCCAATCAATCAATCAATCAATCAAGTTTTATTTATAATTGGTCATTGTGCTGCAGTATACATTTTTTAAAAACAAGAAAGACCCGCAAAACAAATGATAAAGGGAGTCAAAAATCACATCAAAAACATTCATCAGAAAAATTCAACATTAAAAATCAAGCACAGTTGAAAGCCTGTGAAAAAGAGGTAGTTTCACCTTGAGACGGTTCTCAGTTGATGGGTGACGACAGTTACTAAATGATCACGAAATGAAAGCGGTCATATAGAAATGTGATGGGCTACTCCTGGAGGAATGAGTGCACTTAGGGTTCATTTACTTCATGTTTAGTCTGTACAAGCAGGAGTTTTACCTTGAGACGGTCCTCAGCCGATGGCGGAGCGGATGCGCCTGCGACCCAGTCGTACGAGCCCCGTCCCGCCGGGCCGAACTGAATCCAGCTGCTGTCCAGGAGCACACGCATGTTTGCTGTGTGTGAGGGCTGATAACACACAGCTGCATCATCTATAGCATTAATGGCTTATACACCCTGTGTCCGCCTGGAAGCAGCTCGACTCCAGCGGGATCAAGAGGTGGTGCCGGAGCATCCAATCCTTCAACTGGCCTACATTACAGCTGTGAGGCCATCCGGGGTCAATCCCATGGCTTTGGGATCACGACTGACTTTCTTTAGCAACTTGGTAATGTCAAACACATATATACGTGCATTACGTCCATAACAATGGGCTGATGTATGTGGCAAGTTTGTGAGCCCTCTGAAAATATATCTGGATTTATGCATTGATTACTTATTAATTTAAGTCACAATTATAGACAAACACAATCTGACTGAAGTAATTACACACAAATTCTCTATTTTTCTCATTTGTATTGATGACGTTGGGTGATTATTGAAAGGCTAGGCTGGGAAAAGTAAGTTAACCTTCATGTAACGTCTTTCCAAAAGCTAATTGAGTCAATAAGGAGATTGGAAGTGTGTGTCACACAGGTGTCCTCGGTGCAATGTGCAAAAGTGTTGAGGATCTATTAACAGAAACTTGTTTTCAGTGGTGTATAAAGAACTTAATAAACTGTAATGTTTTTATTACCTTAGAATGAGACATTTATATCTACAATAATACCTAATTTTAGTATCTTAGTATGTTTTAGTAGTGTGAATGCGAGTTAAAATTCTGAATGTGATGTGGTCGCTACCAATACATTACTGTCACGACCAAAACATGCCTGTTTTGTCTAAAATAAAGTATAATTATTTATCAACTAAGATGTTATGATAGTGTTTGGTTCGATGCATATTCAAACTAATGAATCCTTAACTTTGAAATCAGTACGATAAACTTCATGCCTTCTACAAAGAAAGAGTGGGTTCAAAATACAACAAATTTGATAAATTACACTTGAAATATTGTTAAAATTGTAATTATTGATTTGCCTGTGATTTTTTTTTTTAAAATAGCAAAAAATATCTTTACAAGGTAGATAACAAAATATAAGCCGTCTCATTAAATTATTTATTTTTGTGTTTCGGTGACGACAAATTTGGAGAGAGGAAAAATATTCGAAAACTTTCTGAAAACACAATATGATAATTCAAGACGTTTCCAAATCCGACTTCGAACTAATTCTGTAGAATGGCCAAAACACACACACACACACACACATATATATGATTTCAAAAATAGATGAAGAATCCACGCAAAAGAAAAGTAGTGGTTTTTGCAAATCAGTTTGCTTTTTATGTGCTTATGTGATTAATATATCATTAAACAAAAGAAACTGGCCAATAATAAAACACACACACGGTTTTTAACTCTGCTTATTTATTCTACAACACTTAAACATAAATGATCGTCCAATAAACACTCCAGAACACATTCAGCGTAATGCACATGTACTGCAGTTGATTGATAGAAGTCAGATAATAAACAGCATGTAGTAAACAAGTATGAGCGCACCCCCTCCAAAACACACACTAATATATCCTCACCAGAGTACTTAAAATAATAGATATATGCTTGGTGCATTATGGGATGATTACAGGGAATGGAGTGGCATTATAAACTATTACACATTTTAGCTTGTATTTTCATGTTTGCACAACATAACCCATAGTGTTTTCCTATGGATTTAGACAGAGAGCGCTGAAAGTTTAGTCTCAAACCAATCATTTACACAAAACATCCTCTAAAAATATCCCTTAGAGTTTATAAAGTCCTTATTTTTGCACAGACAAAATCTGTTGAAACAGAACGTTTGTGCTAACCGACTCAAAACAGACAGATGTAGACTAGACTTCAGTGTGTACCTAGAAAAAGAAGAAGAGGAACAAAGAAAATGAAAACCTGGACTCTTTGTTTTGCTGAAAATAATAGTTTTCCAGAATTCAATCTTAGTCTTTGGTCCCTTTCAACATCCGGTTTAATCTCCCCCTGGTGTTTATGCCAAGCAACCGAAAATGAGCAAAACGAGCTAAAGATTACACAACATAGGCTGTGTGTGCACTGGATACATGTAAAGAGTATGTGTGTATGGTCCAGATTCTCATAGTTCCCATTGCACATAATGAAGTGTACAGCACAATAGCCTTTTCGGAAATAACTGTATATGAATTACATAACATTTCTTTGTAACTTGTCGAGCAAATTTCTCTTAATAACATTAAGCATCACAAAATAAATATCCTTTTTCACGCGCACATAAAAATCAACATATAGATAATACATGCAGATGATTGAAGACAAAAATGAAAAGTCAAAACAACTGCAGTTCTACATCGATGAATAAAATATATTTGGGATAAAGCGTTAAAATTGTAAGTGCAAACATAAATAGACTGTAAATAGTCTCCAGTTAAAAGATCCCTAAACCGTTGGAGATAATAAGTGGCTTTTAGGTTTTATAAAAACTACACTTATTGTAGATTTTATTTCTCACTCTTTTATTCAAGTTTAGTCAGACGAAGTGTTGTTTGGTGAACTTAGATTCCCGTTGGATTATGGGTAGTGGGATCTATGGCACAGTTTCTGACTGGATGGACGTTGGATATTAAACAGCTTTCAACACATCCTTAAACTATGCTCATACTACCAAATGACAATGTCTTCTAGTGAATTAAATATCTAACTTAAGCCAATTCCTCTGAAAATTCATATTTTAAGGCATTGTATAATATGTACATGAACTAATACCACCATAAAACTGCATTTAGCAAAGCACGAGTTCATGCTTTAGATATATTAATCAAAGCATTGACGAAAGTGCATTAAGTTCATTGAGCAATGGCTTTAACTGGTTGAAATGTTCATATAGATGAGAGAGAAAAACAACATAATTCTGTATATGGCACATAAACATTCAGAGATATAAATAAATAAAAATATAGATTCTGAATATAACAGCATGGATGTTGAAGAACATTCGCAGAAGGGTTTGGTATTACACAGAGATCACTGTGTGCACTACGGTAAAAAGAGTTAGCAAAGTTGGACGCCACAGGACATATGAGCGAAGAGTAAAGCACACGATCACAGGATGATGTCATACACGCGCCCCACTCGCCCGAGCCACTCGCGCACCGCCTGCCTCACTCGGAGGTCGGTCACATGACAGGTCAGCTGACTGATGCAGGGGAACACGGCTGGCTGGAGGGCCATGAACGTGGGGTCCGGCAACACCTGGATCTGGTTCAGGATCGTGAGGACCATGTTGGTCCAGGCCTGGGCAGGAAAATCCACATAACATAAAATATTCATAAAAGAATACAAAAAGTCTCCAACTCCAAAAAATAACGCAATGGTTTTGCTGAAAGTTCAGTAATTTGACTCTATTCTTCTGTTTAAGGCACACTGTGGAACTTTTCAACCTTTATAATATATTACCAAAACCCACTGAGATGGTACTTCGACTTACAATAGGTTGAATGACACGTCTGCCGTAGCCTGAAGGTATTTGTATCGCTTTTACTAGCACTATGTAACTTCGGGTTTCGGGTAGGAACCCGAGCACAAAAAGAACTACAAAATTCGACCGCTTTACGGCATACGTCACCTACGTCCCCCACAACTTCCTCAGATTCTGACGTGAGTCCTCAACATGCGTTTGATTGCCGTCTGTATGTTTTCGTCACGGTTGACTGTTTGTTGACTTTTGCGACAGTGCTGCGGAGCGTGCGGCCTCTAGGGACGCTAGACGTGAAAGTTACAGGTCGAGCGCCACTAGTGGCCAAAAGTTCCGCGGTGTGCCTTTAAAGGAGTAGTTCACCTCAAAATGAAAATTTCCTGATAATTTACTCACCCCAATGCCATCCAAGATGTGCATGTCTGTATTTCTGTCTATTTCTTTCTTTCTTTCTTTCTTTCTTTCTTTCTTTCTTTCTCTCTTTCTTTCTTTCTTTCTTTCTTTCTTTCTTTCTATCTTTCAGCTAAAGTTACACACCGTGTCCTAACTACACGCGACGCGACGCACGATAAAAGGTATCTTTTCCATGTTAATCAGAGTTTTTGTCCTAACCAGACGCGACGGCGACACGTGAAGTTTCTAATTTAGAAACGGTTCCTATTTCTGCGACGTTGCGGCTGACAGAATGAAGAAATCACACTGGTTATGAGTATACATTATTTATTTTTAGTTAAAAATAGGTCACTGTGCCACAAGCGATAACGGATAATTTACCTCAGATTTTGAAAGCATGTAATATAGCGTTCAAAATGAATTCTATGCAAACATACGACTGTACTTCATCACAAAATTAGTCAATGAGTATATTTTGTTAATGTTTTGATTTTTAATAATGTTATTTCTTAATTTGATTATGTCCTTACCCATTTCCAATGCGAGTGCGGGCCAACAGTGCGCTTTCACAGAGAGACTGTGCTCACACCATAGGCACAGTCACAGTCGCGTCGCGTCTAGTGTGGACAGACACATTTGCTGTCGCTGGAATTTTATCGCGTCGCGTGCAGTTAGGACATGGTGTTAGTTTTGTTTAATTCCCTTCCATTGAAATGATCATTTGTTATTAAATTAGGGTCCGCTAAGATGACAGCGTTCTCTCTAAACAGACTTTAAACTGAACCTGTTATAAATGCTGATGGCGTTCACATGCGCATTAAAGGAGTAGTTCACTTTTGAAAAAACTTACTTTACTCACCCCCATGTCATCCAAGATGTCCATGTCTTTCTTTCTTCAGTCGAAAAGAAATTAAGGTTTTTGATGAAAACATTCCAGGATTTTCTCCATATAATGGATTTCAATGGGAACCAAACGGTTCAAGGTCCAAAAGACAGTTTCAGTGCAAACTGTTCAAAGGGCTTTAAACGATTCCAGACGATGAATAAGGGTCTTATCAAGCGAAATGATCGCTCATTTAATTAATAAATAAACAAAGTTTAAGTTTTATAAGCTCTAATGCTCGCCTTGCTCTGTTCTGTGATGAGCGTTCGTGATTCTCCTGTTTGAAATCGTTCAACAAAATTAACAAATCTTTTTTCGAGTGAATTTGTTCATTTCGTTCATTGAATAAACCAAATGACTCGGAAAAAGATTTGTTCATTTTGATAAACGAGTTCAAACAGGAGAATCACGAACGCGCATCACAGAACAGAGCAAGGCGAGCATTAGAGCTTATAAAATGTAAACTTTGTTTATTTATTAAATGAGCGATCGTTTCGCTTGATAAGACCCTTATTCATCATCTGGAATCGTTTAAAGCCCTTTGAACTGAAACTGTCTTTTGGACCTTGAACCATTTGGTTCCCATTGAAGTCCATTATATGGAGAAAAATCCTGGAATGTTTTCATCAAAAACCTTCATTTCTTTTCGACTGAAGAAAGAAAGACATGGACATCTTGGATGACATGGGGGTGAGTAAATTATCAGCAACAGCTTTTTTAAAAGTGAACTACTCCTTTAAGAACTGATTCTATAGTTATGTGCGTTTCAGTTGTAATTCCCTATAAACCAGGCCTACACAAACTACTAGTCTTGCCTGTAAGTTTTGAGTGTATTTGGTCTCACCTGTATCTGTGCCTCAGAGTCTCTGATGGAGATGTTGTGCGAGCTGGCGGCGGAGCCCGATCGGGTCCTCTTCTCCTGCCTCAGGAGCTCGGGCCCCGCGCTGAAGGAGTGTCTCATCGGCCCCTGCTCCACCAGTTGCTGAGGCCTCGGGGGTCCCGGGGGGTCCGGCCCGCGCAGGGTCCCCGCCTCGCCCCTCTTCTCTCCGGCGTCTTTGGGGAACACAGGGTGATTGTGCTGCTGCTGCTGCTTGCGTTTCTTGTACTCGATCATGAGTTTGCTGAGGGTTTTGTCGGTGGCGATGGTGTACAGCTTGTTCCCCGCACTCTCCCACCACTCCTTCTTACGGGCCCCGTCTCTCCGCTCTCCTCTCAGCTGGGGGACATTTGCACTCAATCCACCGGGACTGTGGATCTCATCCGAGGGCGTTTCGTCGAGGTGAAGGCGGACACTGTCCTCTGAGGGCGTCCCGTGACCCGACGGGCCCCCGGTCGAGGGCGTGGACGTCTCCGAATTAAAAAGCGGTAAGAAAAAGAGCGGGTCGGCCCGGTGTGTGGGTTGTTCTCCTAAACTGCTCTCCAGGTCCAGGTGCATCTGGATGTAGTTGTTGCACGAGTCCATGCAGAGCTTGTGCAGGCGTTTGACCAGCCAGGCCCAGTCTGCGCCGCTGGAGGGCTGCGTGCTCAGAGACGGGACGCGAGCGTGCCACTGACGCTTCTCCCGCGCACGAGGAGGACTCACCTGGGCCATCTCCTCGAAGATATCCTCGTCCTCGGAGGAGCACTGCTGGGACGAGTCTGAGCCGCCCTCCTCGTCCTCACTCAGGATCTTCTTCACCTGCTCCACCGTCATGTTCTCCTGGTTCGTCAGCATTGCACACAGCAAAGCCTGAAGTGCACAAAGATATCCACCAGTTAAATCACTTGACGGTTCGAAACAAATGAACACAGTAAGGTTTCACACATCAGGCGCAGTGGATAAGACACATGCCTTTGGTGTGAGAGACCCGGGTTCGAATCCACTGTGAGACACCAATGTGTCCCCGAGCAAGACACTTAACCCCTAGTTGCTCCAGAGACGTGCAACCTCTGACATATATAGCAATTGTAATGCTACCGCGTCTAGTTTGACGCTTGACCACTTTGTGTTAAAGGGTTAGTTCACCCAAAAATGAAAATTAAGTCATTAATTACTCACCCCCATGCTGTACCAACCCCGTAAGACCTTCGTTCGTCTTCGGAACACAAATGAAGATATTTTTGATTAAATTTGAGAGCTGGATCACTACCACATTGGCTCCTAAGGGACTGCCTCTTGACGGCCCAGAAAGTCAATGAAGAAAATGTTTAAATATCCCAAGTGACTACCGTGGCTCAACTATATGTTTATCAAGCGACGCGAATACTTTTTGTGCGAAAAAACAAACAAAAATAACGAGTTTATTCGACTATTTCTTTTCTTCCTTGTTGGCCTGAAACGAGACTTCCTTAGATTTCCACGACGCATGCGCGAGAATTGCGATCTGCTTCAACTACTTCAGTTCAGTTCTCGCGCATGCGTCGTGGAAATCTAAGGAAGTCTCGTTTCAGGCCAACAAGGAAGAAAAGAAATAGTCGAATAAACTCGTTATTTTTGTTTGTTTTTTCGCACAAAAAGTATTCGCGTCGCTTGATAAACATATAGTTGAGCCACGGTAGTCACTTGGGATATTTAAACATTTTCTTCATTGACTTTCTGGGCCGTCAAGAGGCAGTCCTTTAGGAGCCAATGTGGTAGTTATACAGCTCTCAAATTTGATCAAAAATATCTTCATTTGTGTTCCGAAGACGAACGAAGGTCTTACGGGGTTGGTACAGCATGGGGGTGAGTAATTAATGACTTAATTTTCATTTTTGGGTGAACTAACCCTTTAATTTGCGTGTCAAGAGCGAAACTGACGTGCATAAAATCAAAAGCTTGAACGTCTCGCGCGTCAAAATCGAAACCCGTTGGAGGCCATCTTTTTTTAAGTTGATCGAGCATTCATCGAGAGAGAGTCACCGCTCTGTATTTACTCTGGAAAGCAGAACAGCGATGTGGGGATCATCGTCGCCGTATATTTGTGTCCTCCGGACCTTCGAAGGCGAACCGTTTGGCGAGTTTCACCATTTGCTCGCTCCAGGAGCTGCGCTGGATGACGGCCGCTGTCAGCGGTACTTCCGCCTGTCCCGCGCCCAGTTTGATGACCTGTTGTCCCACATCTGAGCGAGGATCACCCTCGCCCTCATCCACCTAATCTAGCTGTCATTTATTTTTGTTTTGATGATAAATAGAGCCAGCCTTCAAAAGTTATTAACCTGTCCTGTGATATTTTTTCTCTCTCACATCCAGACACAAACTTATGCACATGAATGTTGGTTGTCTTACATCATAATAATATTTCATATAATCTAGAAATGGAATGAATAACATTCAATACAAAATGAGCATGTCTCGAATATAGAAATAAAGTTTTGAGTGATAAAATATTTGCTTTGTTGTGCATAAGAATCCCACCATGCATTTAGTCAAATTACAAAATAATTTATTGAAGCATCCAGACACTTCACCAAGCAGCAGGCTCCTGATTGGTTAACGCGGCGCGAATTGACGCCAAAGTTCAGATTTTCAACTCGGGCACCAGACGCTCAATTCGAGCCATTCGCGTGAACTTGACGCGCGAATGAGGCGTATTCCCATCTTCCGTGCCGCGCTCTTCCGCGCCGCGCCAACAGGTTTTATCGTAGTTTTTGTCCAACTCCATTGACTTGTATTGTATGTTCTGTGATGTCCGTTATTTCTCCGCCGCCTGGAAACGGAAATGGGCCTTGTTTGTATTCTTTCTGTAGTCTTATGCAGTCGCGTGCATAGGTCGCATGTATACAAGTGGTTTGCTTGCATTTGGCAAAGGTGCATTATCGCCACTAACTGGGCTGGATTGTCTATTATTCAAGCTCTCAACGGAAGAATGTCCGGCTGTGAGGTGTTCGGAAAAATAGGTCTACAGTTTTATAACGAATGGTAAAACACCTGTTGAAAAGCATCTTTTGAGGCAATTTTTGTGTGAGCATATCAGTGAACACCCCAGACCACTCGGTGAGTTTCACGTCTTTGTATACTAATGTTTTATGCGTTTTTATGAATGAGGGGGGGGGGTGCGGGGTGCTAACACAGAAACCCAAAATTCTCGTGACAGCAGCATCTGTCTAAAAAACAATCCTAACCATTCTATTTCAAAACAGGGCTTTAATTGTAAAATACCAAACTTGTCCTTTAAGATTTAATAATAATTGCCATACTGTTTGCACATGAATAATTGTTCAATAAAAAACAAAAAACACAAAAAACCTTGTTTCTGCTTCTTCTTCGCCTGTGTTTTGATCTAGACATTCTGCACTCTTTCAGAAGATGCGTAATAGCGCCCCCTACCATATACAATTTTTACAATTGGAAGCTGTATTAAAGGCCTATTTTTGTAAAACATATTTGTCAATATTAAAATTTCCCTGCAGCTCACATTGTTTTGTCCCTGTATATACCGAGGCAAGAATGTAAATGTACCTGAAAGTAGATATTGAAGCTCATGGCAGATTGGCGGTATAAGTTGGCAGCTCCACACACCCCCGACACTTTCATGAGCAGATACTTGAGTCCGGGACGCGTGTCGAACTCCCGCGCTGTGCGGTACGAGTCCAGCAGCAGGTCAAAGATGATGGCCAGGTTCTGCATGGAGATGTAGCGGAGAAAGCCTGCGCCTCGGGGCTCCGACACGGCCGGGACCCTGGCCTGGCCCTCAGGGACCCCGGAGCCCTTCACAAACTCTTCCAAGAGGATATCATACAGGTTCTGGAGGAGCACCTGATGAGACAGCAAACTCACCACCAGAGTCCTGAAGGGAATCCTGCACAGAAACAGTTCGCCTTAAGTTCGCACAGTTCGCACATCTTCGCATGCGTTTTTTTTTCGTATTCGTGATTCGGTGGCTCTGAATCGTCAAAACACCATTCGAACGGCTTGCTACGGATGCGAAAACACAGAAAATCGAACCCGATGCGATTTTTTTTATGACGAACGAGAGTTTCGGAGGGAGTGTGCAAGCGTGATTGACATAACGTGAGGTCGTATTTTTTTTTTTACGTGCGAAAATTAAGACCGATGTCCTAAAATTAACTTTCTTTGTTTCTATTCCATGCCCTGCATACTTTGTTATTAGGGATGCACGATATATCGGTATCTGCCA
Organism: Pimephales promelas; assembly: GCF_016745375.1. The sequence continues at coordinate 4,724,588 of NW_024121388.1, read as the reverse complement.
ATATATGTTCATTTTTTATGTTATCGTTATCGCCCGATAAGAAAATTTGGCTGATATATTTAAGCATTTTTTTTAATTGCTTGAAATATGATTGGAATCACTTCAAAAACAACATAAAAACAGACTACATAAAAAAAATTATGTACCTTTTAATGGTGAGACTTTTGTAATCACGCTCTCAAAAATGATATAAAAATTTGAATTTAGATTTATCGGCCAAAATATCGGTAATCGGCTTTAAAATACAAAGAATTATCGGTTTTGGCCAAAATTTTCGTATTGGTGCATCCCTAATTGGTATACAAAATATCAAAACAAATGCAGTGTCATGCAGTGTACAACCCTGTTCTGTAAGTGATAAATGTTGTTTATATGTCTATGTGGTGTTTTTAACCGTATTTTCTCACAAACACAGTTTGAAAATGAAATCGCTGGTGTTTCTGACGCCACAAACGACCTTGTAACCAATCAGATCAACGTGTGATCGTCAACCAGTGGATCTCTGAGTGAGTGAGTGAGTGGAGGCGGGGCTCATTTGCATATTCATAGAACCGCAAATACTAAATGAGGCAAGGGTGTCGAATTACATTCAAGCTATTTTAAGGCATGACACATTTTTTACAGGGATCAAAATGAGTTTAAGGAATAAAATGATTGACTACAGGGAGACTTTAAAACGTATGGAACTCCTTGCCCACTGAGTTGAAGCAGGACTTAAATCTGGGGGCTTTTAAAAATGAATTAAAGCGTATTTTAAAAAGCGATCAATTATTCAATTATGCAATCATTGATAGTTTGCGCGCACATGCACTTTTTTTTATTTTTTATGCAATGTTAGATTTAAGCAATGATCTTGTAAATGTATTATTTGTGTACTGTAATTATGTATGTACTGTTATGTGAAAAGCCCATCTGGGGATGGACATTGCAAATTAGCCTTGGCTATAAATGTTGTAGTGTGGTGCATGTTGATTGTTCCCACTTGTTCCTATCAAATAAAATAAATTAAAAAAAAAATGGAAGAACAGTATTGTTTGCAGTGGCCTTACCCAATTTTTCTGTGTCAAGCACAGCATGTGAAAGAGAAGAAAACACACAAACAGGTTACTGTATGATTAAAACAGCATTTCCGTTTTAATATGTAACTTAACTATATTTTATTTTTCTGAACATTTTGGATTGTAATTTTTTAAAAGTGGTTCTCTGATATCAGGTCTATCGGATGAATGGCATTTTACATATGAGTCACTAAAACCAATAAACTGAATATTGGGAGCGATGCGTCCCCTCGCTTTCTTGCAGTATCACGTCATGATCTACAGTCTTATTAAAGTAATACGTATCTGCAGTGTGAGTTTATATGTGGATCCTCTCACCTCTTCTGCGCTTGGCCGTTGGATTGCGGATCTGCTGGAAGCTCAATGATCAGCACACAGGACTGAGCGTGCTCAAACCCTTCCTTGTTACTGGGAGTTTTAGGTGAGCACTGCGTATCTAGCATGAAGACCTGAAAGAAGAAAATTAATCTAACCATTATAAACAATGAATTATACACAAATAGAGTTTATTAAAGACCCTTTTATAAGGTGTAGATGTTGTTTTTGGGCTCTGCTAGAATATGTTGATTATTCTCCTCATATTCTCCATTGTTGCAGGCAGCTCCTCTCTTCCCAGTCTGTCAGTAACGCTTTGTTTACTTCCTGTCTCTATGAAGCCCCTACTTCTGAAAAGCACACTGTGCTCTGATTGGTTGGCTGGATCAGTGTGTTGTGATTGGTTAAGCTCTTTGAGTGTGTTTGGGAAATTTCCCGCCCCTACAGGTGAGACACCACTTAATCACCATGAAACTTTCCCAGTTGATTACCTACATTAAGATTATTGCAAGTTTTCTGTAATTTAATGTTTAAATATGCAAATTAGGCATTATCTAATTAAATATGTGCTAATTTGCATATATTAAAAAACATCTGAGTATTGGGTAAAGCCAGGTTCAAAATTACTTTTTAATTGTGTTCACATATTAGATGGCAAAAATTACAGAGGGATTTATGGATATCTACTTTTGTTATCCTGTAAATCCGAATATACTGTCAGTAGCCTTAAAAAAAAAAGATTTTCGCCATGTTTTTTGGAATAAAATGTTATATAAATCAGGTTAGGAATAATAATATATTTACAAATCCCTCAGTAAATGTCTTCATGATATAACTAGATACAAGACTGGAAGGTTTGGTGTGTATCGGTGCTACTGAAGTGGAGATTTCAGACTTGGAGTATGAGAGAAAAGTCATTTTGAGAAAACTGGCTATAAAGATTTAGCATCAGCCAATGAGATCGCGCATTTAGAGTTAAATCCCCCCTTTTACTTTCACGATTGGTTGCTGATAAAAAGGAAATGACCATATTTGGATCCGACAGCTTTGTACAGGAGTGGTGTGTGCGATGACAGGGTGCAGATCGCGATCGTGGAGCGATCTTTTGATGAATTTATGAGAAATCTACAGACAAAGTGTAGTAAAATAAAGACCGAAATGTGTATTTCGGACTTTTTTCACCACAAGTCTGAAAGAAGACGTGTTATTGAAGACAAATATCCCAAAATCGCAAAATTGACGAGTGAAAAAAAACCCAATGTTTTTGTCTGCCGTGTCTCGCCTTAACATAACCGTAAGTTTCAACCATTGACTGTAAAAAAAGATGGACGACGCCCCTTCGCTCTTTTTCATCAGAGGGACATGACGCTGACATCTTGGGACGTGAATCTGCGCACTTGCATTTTTGGGACCAGACATGCGCAGTCGTGAGCAGGAAGTAAACCCGCGAAATCAAAGGCCCCGCCCTCATTCTCGCTGAATCAAACGCAGGCACACGCCCCGCACTTTCATTAAGAGTCCCCTCTCTGCTTTGTTCTTCTCCAATGATGTCTGCTGATTGCAGAACCTCGTTAAAATAAGGTAAATACAACTACTAACCACATAATCAACATTATTAAAAAAAGTCCGCTGGTGCTTCAGTGACTACCTCGCACAGAAAACCTGTCAATCACAGCTGTCAATCATGATGTCAGAGCACCGTTTTTATAGCATCACATAACTAACTAAAAACAAACTTATTTTAAAAACACTTACACTCTTGAAATTACATCGACGTGATAGAAACTACAGTAAATGACAGAAACTATCTTTGGATAAAGGATATGTGAAGTAATTTAATTGTTTAGTTGGTCTCGCGTCTCGTTGAATAACATGGGGAGGCGGGGTTATGAGCTATACTAGGACCGGCCACTGGGGGGCGATCGAGGCATTTTAGTTGCACTTTTGAGGGCTTGTGCGGCACGCTTGGTTTCAACACACTTCCAGGCCCCGTCCCTTTCTTCTGCGTATTATGAGCTATGACATGAGGTGAGTGAGGTGCGCAGGTGTACCTGTTGAGCCATGGCCCGGATCCGCATGAACTCGGCCTCTGCTGACGGAGTGTGTGACGGGGCCGCGACTTTCACTTCACACGCGTCTCCAGTGAAACTGTCCGAACCGCTCCGGAAACAAGCCAGCAGATTCTGCCAGAGAAGAGAAGGGATTCAGAAAACAAGAATAAGGAAACGCTCGAGTCTTCATGATTTAATTTCCACTTTTTTTAGAAGGAATGCATGTTCATAAATAAAGATTAAAGGGATAGTTCACTTTGAAATAAATTTTTGGCGTGTTTTAGCTTACCTCAAGGGCATCCAAGATGTAGGTGTCTTTGTTTCCACAGTATTTTATATTTTGATATTTTTAGGTCAAACCGTTCTTGTTTGTCAGTCATATAATGGAGGTCTATGGTCACCACCTCAAAGAGCATGCACAGAGAAGTCCAAATTAAACATGATTTAATGACTCGTAAATGTAAGTACACATTGATGGCCTAAGACACGAAACGAGCGGTTTGTGTGAGAAAACGAACAGTATTTATATCGTTTTTACCTCTTGTAACCACAGCCACGTCAAAGTGAGGGCGAGGGCGCTTGTTACAAGAGGTAAAAACGATATAAAAACTGTTTGTTTTCTCACACAAACCGCTCGTTTCGTGTCTTAGGCCATCAATGTGTACTTACATTTACGAGTCATTAAATCGTGTTTAATCTGGACTTCTCTGTGCATGCTCTTTGAGGTGGTGACCATAGACCTCCATTATATGACTGATAGACACGAACGGTTTGACCTAAAAATATCAAAATTGAAAATACTGTGTAAACAAAGACACCTACATCTTGGATGCCCTTGAGGTAACCTAAAACATATCAAACATTTATTTCAAAGTGAACTATCCCTTTAACACACATTTTTATAATATACACATACAGTATACATGCACATTACACACACACTGTTTATCTATCTATCCATCCATCTATATATAACTATCAATCCATATCCATCCATACATTGAGCACTGAGTGTGAAAATATATACACACACACATATATATATATATATATATATATATATACACACACAAACACCCACAAAATGAATGTATGATGTCCAGCCTAGGAAAATTGACATCACGCTTAATTCAAATATTAATAAAAACTGGTTAAAGATTTTGTAAGCATATTGTAAAGGTAGTTGTGCTTGAAGTAAATTGTTTTATTTGTGATAAAGCAATGAATCACGCCACATTGTGCAGACATGATTTTTGGCCAGGCTATCATACAAAGAAATTAAGAACGCATGCAAAAACAAGAGAAACCCAACAACAATATTAATAACTGATTGTATACGACTAGGCTAGTAAATGTATTGTTTTTCCTTTGAGCTTTTAGTTTTTCTATGGATTTTTTTGCACAGTAAAATAAAATATGTAGCTGTCGTTTGGCTTTTTTTCCAAACAATTTTGTCAGATAAATACCTTAACCAAGCTTGGGGTTTGGTCTTCCCTCATACTGAAAATATTAAAGCAAAAATAAAATATTTTCCTCATATTTTGATGGTTTAATCGAACTTATAGGGTCATTAAAAACAAATTTCTCCTCCAGACATCACTTTTGGCCACTACTGTGTATTTTATATTAAAACTAAATAGATTTAAATAAATGTCTTCTATTTTCTACCAAAACTTGCAAAGCAAATCAAAGCTTGCACTGGTTTATATGCACATGACATTAATCCTCTCTCCATTAGAAAGGCTCTACAGAACAGAACAAGCTCTTGCATCTGTCAGGACTCTGTGCGTGACCTATATCAACATGTCTTATAGAAGCAGCTTTATTACAGCAAAAGAGCATCAGCAAGTAAGCAGGATCTCTCTCTGTGTGTGTTAGTGAAATCATACAAGGAAAACCGTCTGTATACCAGAATCGCTAGTGTACGGCATCTCTAGTTTTAAGTTGGATGATATACAGTAGCTTAAATAAAAACCCCTGTAATGTTCAGCCTTTAGATGATATTCAATGTAAATGTATTAGTTTTGATGTGGCTTAAAAGCCGATTTTATTTATCCATCATTTCAAGCACAAAGCCACTGTGGCCAAGTAGATTCCCAATGTTTGAATGAAGTTCGTGGAAATGAACCAATCCCCTCTGTCTATGAGCATTTTTACAGCTTAAAAGGTCAATATTTTTTCTTCCATCTGCAGCACCAAATGAAAAAAACAAACTAAAAAAAACTCCTCATCCTGCCATTGATCAGACAAACAGATTGTCCAACTCTCATTGGCTGAGGGAGGCAGTGTTGTTTCAGAAGAAAAACAATGGCGTACTGGGAAACCTAATGAGAAATACATTAAAATGAATGCAATTTAAAGTCTTGTGATTTTGTTATTTTCAGTAAGCATTAGGTTTACACATGTGTATTCAAGTTCCTGATGGAAGCACCATTTTACTTCTTTCCAGAAAATAGCACAACACTAATCCTCAAAGAAGATTACACCCTGAACATCAGTCGAGACAGCGAAGGACACTTCCTGAGCAAATACGCTTCAGTCTATTGCAGGAAACAACGTTTTGCAGAGCATGTGTTTAAATATGCAGTAACCGATGTAGCAGGAATGCGATTTTCCCATGACTCTTGTTTACAAGCACTTCACTTCGGCTCAGAAACAGCTTAAGTCTGGATGCATCAAAACACTTGTGTTTAGCTGTGTAACTGTTTTTTATTTTTTATTCTAAACTGTTTTAATTAATGTACTCTATGTAAAACACTTTGAATAACCATTGTGTATGAAATGTGCTATATAAATAAAAACTTGCCTTGCCTAGATGTAGAAAGCTCAACTCTTTAGTTTATCGCCTACGGACCACTGTTAATTCTCACTTTTAATGTCATAACTGGCATTTAACTGGTATTTTAGGCTTTTTTCCTCGGGTTATTATTGGTATTTCAAAGCAATAAAAGACTAAGAAATTCACCCTTACAACCATTTACAAGCTATTTCAATATAAACACCATAAAGTAAACATTGCCATAATTAATTTAAGAGTAAATCTAATAATATATATATTGTGAATGGCTCTAAAAGCGCACAACAGCACCGCGTTTGGACTGAACATGCAGCGCTCACATTTATTTATTTATTTTTATTTATTTATTTCATTCAATCATAGCCTTTTAGGTGTAATAATCAATGAAATGATTAATTAGGCTGATTCATGTTTTTCTATCTCCAAAATTTAAGACCTTTTTAAATTATAATTAACACATTTGTAACACAATTTAAGACGTTTTGCAACCTTAAATATTCATAAAGCTTTTAGACTTTTTACGAACCCATGGGGATGTTTTTATTCACACATGCTCCTAAATACATTTTACAGTTTGCACACATCTATGGTAAAACGCTTGCACTGTCGAGCCTGATTTTCATGTAAAAATTATGTATTTCTAATGTCTACTTCTATTGCTATTGTCCATTTAAGCTACTATGTATAGGCAAACCATTTACACTCGGCAAGCACAGTTGTGGCTTTGTGGCTTAGCATCTGTTTCCATGATAATGCCTTTGCGCTGACTCTGGTTAGTAAGAACAGTTTCTGTCAATGCAAGACTTGTGGACAGTGGAGACGTCAGTAATGTTATTATGAGCGTCACCTTCACAGGCTCCAGGGTCGCAGAGAAAGCGTCCTGCAGGGCACAGCATGCTAACCTCCACATCTCCTCCGTGAAGACAGGCCCTGCACTCACCAGAACATACCTGCGAATCACACACACAACACACCAGAACGCATTATATACACTGATACTCTCTTTTCAAACATCCTTCGCATTAAGAGAATGCCTTCGATGCTGCCTATGAAGACAGTTCAATATGTTTTGGAACACACACACATACACACACAAACATTCACTCACAAACTCACTCACTCACACACACTCACTCAACTCTCACTCACTCACTCTCTCGCTCCCAATAATTCTCACTCATTCACAAACACAAACTCACTCACACTCACGCAATCATTCACTCACACACTCTCACTCACTTACCCAATAATTCTCACTCACACTCACCCAATAATTCTCACTCACTCACACACTCACTCAACCACTCACTCACTCAACCACTCAACCACTCACTCACTCACTCACTCACTCAACCACTCACTCACTCAACCACTCAACCACTCACTCACTCACTCACTCACTCAACCACTCACTCACTCAACCACTCAACCACTCACTCAACCACTCACTACTCAACCACTCACTCACTCACTCAACCACTCACTCACTCAAACACTCACTCACTCACTCACTCAACCACTCACTACTCAACCACTCACTACTCAACCACTCACTCACTCAACCACTCACTCACTCACTCAACCACTCACTACTCAACCACTCACTCACTCAACCACTCACTACTCAACCACTCACTCACTCAACCACTCACTCAACCACTCACTCACTCAACCACTCACTACTCAACCACTCACTCACTCAACCACTCACTACTCAACCACTCACTCACTCAACCACTCACTCAACCACTCACTCACTCAACCACTCACTCACTCAACCACTCACTCAACCACTCACTCACTCAACCACTCACTCACTCAACCACTCACTCAACCACTCACTACTCAACCACTCACTCACTCACTCACTCAACCACTCACTCACTCACTCACTCAATCACTCAATCACTCAACCACTCACTCAACCACTCACTACTCAACCACTCACTCACTCAACCACTCACCCACTCACTCACTCAACCACTCACTACTCAACCACTCACTCAACCACTCACTCACTCACCCACTCACTCACTCACCCACTCACTCAACCACTCACTACTCAACCACTCACTCACTCAACCACTCACTCACTCACTCAACCAATAACTCACTACTCAACCACTCACTCACTCAACCACTCACTACTCAGCCACTCACTCACTCAACCACTCACTACTCAACCACTCACTCACTCAACCACTCACTCACTCAACCACTCACTCACTCAACCACTCACTCACTCACCCACTCACTCAACCACTCACTACTCAACCACTCACTCACTCAACCACTCACTCACTCACTCAACCAATAACTCACTACTCAACCACTCACTCACTCACTCAACCACTCACTCACTCACTCAACCACTCACTCACTCAACCACTCACTACTCAACCACTCACTCACTCAACCTCTCACTCACTCAACCACTCACTCACTCACTCACTCAACCACTCACTCACTCACTCACTCACTCAACCACTCACTCACTCACTACTCAACCACTCACTACTCAACCACTCACTCACTCAACCTCTCACTCACTCACTCACTCACTCAACCACTCACTCACTCAACCACTCACTCACTCACTCAACCACTCACTCACTCAACCACTCACTACTCAACCACTCACTACTCAACCACTCACCCACTCAACCACTCACTCAATCACTCACTACTCAACCACTCACTCACTCACTCAACCACTCACTCACTCACTCACCCACTCACTCAACCACTCACTCACTCACTCACTCACCCACTCACTCACTCAACCACTCACTCACTCACTCACTCACTCAACCACTCACTCACTCAACCACTCACTCACTCACTCAACCACTCACTCACTCAACCACTCACTCAATCACTCACTACTCAACCACTCACTCACTCACTCAACCACTCACTCACTCACTCACTCACTCACTCACTCACCCACTCACTCACTCACTCACCCACTCACTCAACCACTCACTCACTCACTCACTCAACCACTCACTCACTCAACCTCTCACTCACTCAACCACTCACTCACTCACTCAACCACTCACTCACTCACTCACTCACTCAACCACTCACTCACTCAACCACTCACTCACTCAACCACTCACTCACTCAACCACTCACTACTCAACCACTCACTACTCAACCACTCACTACTCAACCACTCACTCACTCAACCTCTCACTCACTCACTCACTCACTCACTCAACCACTCACTCACTCAACCACTCACTACTCAACCACTCACTCAACCACTCACCCACTCAACCACTCACTCAATCACTCACTACTCAACCACTCACTCACTCACTCACTCAACCACTCACTCACTCACTCACTCACCCACTCACTCAACCACTCACTCACTCACTCACCCACTCACTCACTCAACCACTCACTCACTCACTCACTCACTCACTCACTCAACCACTCACTCACTCAACCACTCACTCACTCACTCACCCACTCACTCACTCACTCAGCCACTCACTCACTCAACCACTCACTCACTCACTCACTCAACCACTCACTCACTCACTCACTCACTCAACCACTCACTCACTCAACCACTCACTCACTCAACCACTCACTCACTCACTCACTCACTCAACCACTCACTCACTCACTCACTCACCCACTCACTCAACCACTCACTCACTCACTCACCCACTCACTCACTCAACCACTCACTCACTCACTCACTCACTCAACCACTCACTCACTCAACCACTCACTCACTCACTCACCCACTCACTCACTCAGCCACTCACTCACTCAACCACTCACTCACTCACTCACTCAACCACTCACTCACTCAACCACTCACTCACTCACTCACTCACTCACTCACCCACTCACTCAACCACTCACTCACTCACTCACTCACTCACCCACTCACTCAACCACTCACTCACTCACTCACTCACCCACTCACTCACTCAACCACTCACTCACTCACTCACTCACTCACTCAACCACTCACTCACTCAACCACTCACTCACTCACTCACTCACTCACTCACTCACTCACTCACTCAACCACTCACTCACTCACTCACTCACTCACTCACTCACTCACTCACCTGATACAGGAGCAGCCCACTCTGGAGATGGTCTCGGCTGGTTCTGCCACACAGGACACCAGCAGTTTGAAGAGATCTTTCAGCATCAGGTTAATCAGATTCTCATAGCCAATATCTACAAACAAATAGTCATACAATTTATAATTATATACACACACATCCCAATTTCACACTTTAACTTAAAACTCTTGCACATCTGTATTAAACATTAAATTAAGTATTAGTAGGCTGAATCTCATGAAACCTGTCAAGAGCAAACGCCTGTTTTACTTTTCATTTTATTTCAGTTAATATAATCAATTCCGCCAGTAATTCTCATTACTGCAATGCGAAACTATTCATTTTGTAAATTTTTGGATCCATTCAGGATTACTAAACTCAGCAACATACACATGACAGATAAGAACATTATCCTGAATGTGTGTGGAAACGACGTGAATGTACTGAAATGTGTCCAATCAGTGCGTCGAGAGCGCATATGTTTACATCAACATTTTAGACACACGTGGGCTTACTGTACATGACCGCAATCGTCTTTAGCTTTATTACAATCCGCATCCATCAAAACTATAACTGATTTGAGAGTTGTACCTGAATGTATGAAGCTGTGAATGTGTTCCACCACCAGTTCACAGGACAGGCCGATGGCGTGCTTGAAGTTAGCCGCCGCGATGTCCCAGTACGAGTGCTCGCCGTGACTGCGCTGGAGCCACAGAGACATGACCGGGAGAAGCAGCTGGATGACAGAGAAGATGGCAAACCCCGGCCCTGAGGAGGAGGAGGAGGAGGAGGAAGAGCACACTGGCTACTTCACATGCCCAACTTCTGGTTCAATCGGACTGAATTCATTCCCACTGATGAATCCGAACGTAGTGTTTGCATGAACGTGAACGCGTGTTTATGTGTCACAAGCTTCTAATGCACACTGCCCGAATATACAGAGTTTCCCGCTGTTTGAGCATTATAACCATTCTCATACATTGGTTCTTTATTTGTAAACAGCAGGGTTGAAGGGTTAGTTCACCCAAAAATGAAAATGATGTCATTAATGACTCTCCCTCATTTCGTCAGACCTTCGTTCGAGGGCTTGGAGCCAGAGGGGCGTAAGTGGCATTTTGGGGCGAATATGAGTCCTTTATATCAAAATAAAGGTCTCAATGAGCTCTATCCAATGGTGTCAAAATACCTACCTGATATCAAACTGTATTGAATAAAGAAACAAAAAGGCGTATATCAGACGTATTTGACTTATTTTTTAAATTTGAAAATGTTTGAGAAAATGTTCATTGTGTTAAAATGCCATACATTTTTTACTTAAATACTCATTAATGCAAGTATGCCTGTGGTTGCAATGTCTGTGGTTTAAGGTTAATAATACAGGTGTGGTCAAAAATTTTGTTTTGTCCCTCCTGTAAAGTTTGTTAAAAGCCGCTTACGCCCCTCTGGCTCAAAGCCCTCGCGTTCATCTTCAGAACACAGTTTAAGATTTAGTCCGAGAGCTTTCTGTCCCTCCATTGAACATGTGTGTACGGTATACTATCCTTGTCCGGACATCATCATAGTAGTCCATGTGACGTCAGTGGGTTAGTTACAATATTTTGAAGCATCGAAAATACATACATTTTTTTTTTCACTACGTCGCCCGTGACCTTTTGAACGTAATTACGTATCACGTGACGTTACAAACCCGCCTCACAGAATAGAGCAAGGCTAGCATTTGTCCTTAGAAAAGTTACATTTTTGTAATAAGTTTTGAAATAACCGATCGTTTCGCATGATAAGACCCTTATTCATCGTCTGGTGTCGTTTAAAGACATTTGAAGCTGCATCTGAAACTGTTATTAACTCTCTTTTCGACCATGGACTGTCTGGTTCCCATGTAAGTCCATTATATGGAGAAAAATCCTGGAATGTTTTCATCAAAAACCTTAATTTCTTTTCGACTGAGGAAAGAAAGACATGGACATCTTGGATGACATGGGGGTGAGTAAATTATCAGCAAAAGTTTTTTTTTTTAAATTACTAATCCTTTAATTACAAGTCTCCGATTCCAGACCTCAAGTATACATTTCCAGAATTGGAATTGATTTTCGATCCCCAAACCTAATTGTGAGCAGCGTTATTCACAGCCGGTTTACCTGGGGTCTGGGTGACCTCCCGCAGAAGCTCAAACAGCAGCTCGAGTGTCGGCGGCTGATGCTGTCGAGGACAGTTCGACACGGCTGCAGTCAGCTGCTCCAACAGGAGGATCCACACCTGGATCAGACCTGCACACACACACACATCTGGATCAGACCTGCTGCACACTTCACCATATACTATGGGTGTAACGATACCCTTATGTCACGATTCGATACATATCACGATACTGAACTCACGATACGATATTATAGTGATACTTCAAGATATATATAGGTTAACAAAAAATGTACTGTTGATTAAAATGCTAAATTTGATATTACATTGTGTGTGTAGAAATGAATAAGCTTGGTGCTGAAACCCAGTCCAGGACAATAGAGACACCAGAATAACAATATTTATGATTCTGAAACTGAAAATACAGAATATGCTTTCTCCGTCACTGACTAGATATATTTAAAATAATGTAGACCACTTTTTACTAGTAAGACATTTGGTATTATCAGGACCCACAAATATCCCCCATTACATTTTTAAACGTTATATATAGTAGTTAATGTACTGTTGTACGGACACTAAAACTCTGTAAACATGAAATGTTTCTCACACAGTCATTCTTATTTTGAGTGAACTATCCACAATATATATTGTCACACCCCTGGTCCCCTACCATGTACTGCGACTCAACCCGTATCATTGGTGTCAAAAATGAAATAAATAAATGACCTGTATCGTCGTCAAACTCTGCTAACACACAGTCCATGCCCTCCTCGCTGCTCACGGATCTCTCCTGCGCTCTCATCGGGAGACTGGCCAGACGCGCACCCAAGAAAACCGGCTTGGTTGGCATCTTATAGATCCTGGCAAGCAGCTGCAGAACAATAATCCATAAAAAACACCATTCATTTTTGTTTGCAAAAATCAAAACCACAATATAAAAAGGTTTGATATAAAAATATATTCCCACCTGTGAGCATTTCCTCAGATAGTCCAGGGCGGGCAGGCACAGGTCTGTGGAGCTGTATCCACTGGCATGAACACAGTCGCCGATCTCCTTATAGTCCACTTCTCCTGCGGATAACACACACCACGACTCATTCAATATCTGCTATGGAAGCTTGTTTACGTCACAGAATAACATAATAATACAAGTTGTGAACGTAATAATATTAAAAGATAATTGCGACTTTTTGTCGAGTTTATATCTCGCAATTCTGAGAAATAAATAAAGTCCGAATTACGTGTTATAAAGTAGCAATTGCATGTTAAAAAGTCATTGCGAGTTTATATCTCACAATTCTGACTTTATAACACGCAATTCTGAGATAAAAAGTCACAATTACCTTTTTATTTTTTATTCTGTGGCGGAAACAAGCTTCCATAAATAATATAGAGACTGATAATCAGTTTGAATTTTTTTTTCCCATTTTCCCTTTTCTTTCCATTTTTCTACTTAATCAGTTATTGTTTTTTTTATATATAATATCTTTAAGAAAAGCACCCAGTGTCATTACATCATGTTCAACAGGAAACATTATTATAACTAAATTAAATAAATAAATTATTTTTGATGCTTGTTTGTAAAAATGTACTTTAACAATCATGAGAAGTGCACACGATTTGAAGTTTCATGGTTTTATCAAATATGTCTATAAAAAATAAGGACTAAAACTATAGGTTCTGCATATTGTTCTCGGAAATGTAAAATAATCCATATCAGCCGAAGTCGAACAATATCTAATATAAAGTGCATTTCTAATTTAAAGTGAACAATTATCTGGTAATCAATAGGAGAAAAAAGAGCAGCTCACCTAAACCTTTCACAAACTTCATAAGGCACATGATGTAGTCAGTGGCGGCGTTGGCGAACACCTGAATGTTGTCCGTGTTAATGAAGGCTTCGAAGACGTCAAACACTGGCGCCTGTGACTTCCCTGCGTACAGACAGAATGAAGCACAAATGCATTTCAGATCAATTCATGGTTGAAATGTCAGCTGCACACCACTCTCACTCCACACACACACACACGCCACAGTAGACGGAGATACTTTTCTGATGTAACATACTAATTGGTTTAGAATATAGATTTTTTTTTTTCATGAAAAACCAAAATACATAGTAAAGTTACTGTACATATTTCTCTCACACTGTTCGCACCAAATAAGTTGTACAAAAATTGTAATTTTCAAACAAGCTTCAAACACGCTCCCCATCCTCCATTGGTTGGACAAACACGTAGCTCCGCCCTAAACTATTATTGCATAAGCTGCGTTTGAAGCGTTTGCAAAATACACACCTGTAACCGTGAAGTCTTTATTAACTGCGCAAATCTGCAGTGCAATCAAAAGGCCATAGTTATGCTAATGAACAATATTACTTTAAATAATTGTAATATTATAAATAAATGTAACTATCGAACTATCTTTATAAATGCATGTTTGTAGTTTTTAGCTACATGTGCTGTAGAAATATGCATGACGACCCTTATCATAATGCTGTTATTGATGCTTATTGATATAAAAGTGTGTGTGTGTGTATATATATATATATATATATATATTAGAGCCAGACCGATATTATCGGCCGATATTAGGCATTTTCCAAAATATCGGTATCGGCAGTTGTAATGGCCGATAAATGAATATTTAAAAAATAAAATAAAAACGGATGAAACACGCTTCAATCATCTCTCCTTGGCCTGTTATATTGAAAATGTATGTTTTACAATTTGCAGTATGATGTCATCTATTGCTAAATTATGGCTCATCATAGACTAGCTAACCAAAAAGCTAGCTAATGCCAATATCACCAGTGGAAGACCGCTAACGTTAACATTAATGAGCTTGGAAACCACAATGAACTTTTTCTGCCTAAATAAAGTAAATATTACTGTATTTATAACTAGCATATCTCTAGTTACAGTCCCTGCATTATAAAATGTAAGTTATACTTGCGAGGAGTGAACATTTAGACATGGAGAAAAAGTATCAAACGTATCTTGTGCAGAAAAGTTAGTTTTTCTTTTACACGTGTGTGAAATCCAACAATATTTAATAAAAAAAATTATCGGCCGATATATCGGAATATCGGATTTTAAAACCCAAAAATATTTCTATCGGTATCGGCCTTCAAAATTCTTTATCGGTCGGGCGACGGGCTCTAATATATATATATATATATGAAGAGTTCAGATGCAAAAGCCTCTAAATGCCATTTGAAATTTTCTTCTAAAATGACCATTTTTATCAAGCTTGTATATTTAAGTTCAGTAATTTCAATTAAATGACAATTAATAGGTAATCTTCATTGTCATTTAAGTGAAATTACTGAACTTAAATATACAAGTTTGATAAAAATTATCATTTTAGAAGAAAATTTCAAATGGCACTTAGAGGCTTTTGCATCTGAACTCTTCATATATATATATATATACACGGTATATATAAACTGCAACACAGTGAGGTAAAACCCCTATAATGCATGTTTTCCATTAATGCAGGATATATAAAAACATAATCAGATAAAAAACAATTCACAAATAACTAACAATAAAGTAAACTTCACAGACCCATGGAATATTCTCCAATCAGGTAATCCTTCATATCAGTTTTGTTCCCATGCACGGTTCTGAGAGCGCTGAACAGCGGCCTCCAGCCAGACTGGATCTGAGCTGAACACATCTCCACCAGCTCTCCGATGGACGTTATCACCTGTGTGCCATAACAGATGCTGACATGAACACACTATAGGGTTTACTACACGCTTGGACAGTTCTCTCAGGACCACTATCATCAAATATGATTGATAGTTAGCATACGGTTTGGATTGGCGGTCTGGTTCTGTCCTGGGCAGTCTAGCAGAACAGAACCAACATGAATGTATTGCAGATATCATTAATTCAAGATTTTAATGTACAACATAATTGGAGAATTTAGTCTGATTGAGACAGGAGGAGCTGGGGAGGGAGGAGAAACGCCATCGCTGCTGATAACACTGAAGGAGATTATACATGAATCAGCGATACAGTGTTATTCCTATAGAAGAGGATCAGCTGAGAGTCACTGATGCGAACTGGACTAACGTGACCTGCCAGAACTGACGCTACGCTTGATGTTTGTTTAAGCTAACCTTCAGCGTGGTCATGTGATTTATCAGACCTGATCTTGGACGTCTTCGTCGCAGAGCTCCAGCTGCATGATGTGCTCAAAAGGTCTGAAGAGAGCTTCATTAAAATGAAAGTGTGGCAGTTCTGCCCAGCTGATCAAAACCTCCATCAGAACATCATGGATGAAGGACACGGCCTTCTGGGATACGTGGCGCTCTTTGTGACAGGCCGCCTGTGGGGGGGGGGGAATGTCAAACAAAAGGGATTTGTGTTATTTTTTCTCACCTGGCCTTGACTTTTTTACTTTTTTGACAAACTATGTATCATTTGAAAGCTTACAATCAATCAATTTGCAACAAAAATATTATAAGACCTTTATTTTGAAATAGTGATGAACACGAAAATCATGAAGGAATGGTAGAAACCTCAGTTTGTTTTCACGCCAATAGTTCAAAAGATACCATCCATTGATTTTTTTTATTTTTTTTTTAGAAAAAAAGGTCTGAAAATGTTTTAAATATAAAGAAAAAATGATAGATTCACCATTTGTGATGTGGCAGCGAGCTATAACGCACAAAATTGTGATTATTGTGGTTGAATTCATATTGAAAAAATGCCAAACTTCCCTTACTACTTCTGCATAGGATGTCTGCTTCATAAATTGTATGAAAATTGTGGAAATAATGGTTCAGATCACTCAAAACACATGGAAATGGGCAGTAATGGAGTCCGGTTGTGACCCAGTGGAAGCGTTTGGTACTGCGCCCAAACACACTCTCACTGAAAGCTCTTTTTTTTTTAGATATCAACCTAAAATTTGAAACACAACTTGTTCAGAGTTTTGGCTTTGATTTTCTTGCAGTTTTAGAGTCCACCGGGTTTAAAATAAATTTATATAAATTTTATAATAATTTTATAAAACCGAAGCATTGAGAACTTTGTAAGTGAGCAGACTGTTTAATAAGAAGACACTTTATAAAGACAGTCAGACAGGAGCCATCTTTGGAAAACAGTCTCGACAAGTCGAACCATGAACGACGTGCTAAGTGAGCTGAACTATATGAACGTTGTTCGTGGTTCGACTTGTTGAGACTGTTTTCCAAAGATGGCTCCTGTTTTATACACAAAGTGAACTTTATAAAGTATCTTCTTATTAAACGGTCTGTACACTTACAAAGTTCTCAATGCTTCGTTTTCCATGTAGGGACCCTCATTATGTTACTGTGTTAGTGTGGGGCTATTTTGAGCCTTGTTAGTGGTATAAACTAGCGATTTCTTTTTACATATTAAATGCCCCCATTACTAGCGTTATATGCTAACTAAACAGTTTTTAGAGATAAAACTCTTTACATTCGATTATCATGAAAACAAATCTCAGAGAACGGTTGACTAGGTACTAATGTTTTATTAGAAAAAAAAGGTTCATTTTGTGCCGGAGTTGTCCTTTAAACTAGCAAAAGTGGATTCGGACTTGCCCCAAGTGCGCTTTAAGCCATGCACTCATTCCTTAAAATAGGGCTTTATATTGTATTTAGAGGTATATTGTATTTATACCTCCACCAGATGCGGCGCCACCACACTCCAGGCCCTCATCATGTGCAGAAGAGGTCGACTCTTGCTCTTCACGATGCGAAGCATGGCCTCTCCCAGCCGGAACAGGTGCAGGGCGCTGCGCTTGTCCTGGGTCGACTTCGCCTCCCCTTTAATGAAAACACAATGAGGCGAAGGAAAAAATGGGTTATAAAACTCCTATAAAAAAAAGGTGCATGACCTTCCGAAAATTTGGTTCATTTACTCCAGGAGGTCAAACTAAATATTAAAGCTGCAGTCTGTAGTTTTTCCTCTTTGTCGCCATCTCTGTTCGAAATCTGGAATTGCAGTTATTCGCGGAATTATCAACTTTACGTGGGTCGTGCCTCGGCTTGGCACAGTGTTTGAGGAGAAGTGTGTGTGTCAGTCGCCGCCGGTGTGGATACAGGCATTCAGAAATCACAGATTATTATTTTTGGAAGTATGACCAACATAAGATCACGGAAAACGTCCTCTGAACTAGTAAGAAACATACACTTTTGTTCAGGTTCGGACATTGCAGTAAATCACGCTCATTTAATCTAACAAACGTAATGACGCGAAGACATCCTCGGGTCTCCCGCTGAAATCCACCAGTACCACTGGAGTTATAAACATTATTTTACTTTAATAATAATAACACATTATTAAAATTTTTTAGTGATTTATGGACACTTGCAAGATCGGACTATGAGCTTATTATGCCGGAATCATTTTACTTATACTAAAACTAATCCTGTCGATATCATTTGGTAAATGCTGCTTGTATTTGTTGCCAATGCTGATATATATATCTGCCCATTTGTTTACTTATTTATTTATTTTTACTTTTATTATTATTATTATTTATAAGGTTATCTTTATCTTTATTATAAAAGATTCATTTGTACTAATCCACAGGTCTTGCAATTGTCCCATGGGGATAAATAAAGTTCTTGAAATGAAATGAAATTATTACAAGCTAACTGCTTTGAATCCAGCTACGGCAAGCAGAGAGTTTTGAACACTGGCTGGTTATGTACTTGCTCAAAAATGTATTTTGGATCATTTCTAACCCAAAAAAGCAGACTGCAGCTTTAAGTGAGCTGAATAGTACTCGAATAATTTTATATTAGCTGTATGAAACTAGAACTTGGTTCAACTCTGATACTAAAATCTGGAACTTGTCTGGATACAGTTCTGAAAACCTTGATTTTTCTGACATTATTATTTTATAGCAATAAACATTAAAAAAAACGAAAAAATAAATGATATTTATAAAATAAAAAATAAAGAGTAGCATGTACATTGCAAATGTAGCCTAAGCGATGGTATTGTGTTGGTGTAAAGTGTGTGTACCTGGCATGGCTAAGGAATAGTCTCCGGTTTCTGTGACCGAATCGAACAGTTGAGACTGGGAAGCTTTCCTGAGCTGATGCAGGAAACCCACGAGACCCACGAGGTTGAGTTTACTGACGGCATCCTCGAACAGCCTGAGGACGTTCACCACAGTTACACGTTAAACATGTAGAAATAAACAGACGTGAGAGGAGTAGTGATGGACTACATATACAACAAGAGTTTTACTCCTGGATGCTGATCGCTCAATACATTTTTACAGCCAACTATTTACATGCTGCATAGATCATATCTGAGAATAGCTAATTGCAAGTTTCTGACTTGTAGAAAAAATAAATGTACAGCCTATGAGAATCTGATGTGAAACTAAAACTTGCTTGGTTTCTGAAGTGGATCTAATAGGAAATATCTGTCAGTGGCCGTCTTATTGTCTAGCAGAGTCCCATCACTTAGTTAACAGAGCTTAACTGATCACTGGAAAGAGATAAACAAATGGACATGCAAATCAATGGGCTTTGGGCTACAGTGTTTTTCTTAAAGGACAACTCCGGCGCAAAATGAACCTTTGGTCTAATTACACTGTTACCTAGTCAACCGTTATCTGAGATTTTTTTTCATGATTGCCGAATGTAAATAGTTTTATCTATAAACACAGTTTAGCCTATAATGCTAGTATAACGCTAGTCTATAGGGCATAGAGTAATGACAAATAAAAATCGCTTTTTATTACCACTAACAAGGCTCAAAATAGCCCCACAGTAACACGGTAGCACAATAAGGATCCATACATTCAAATCGAAGCATTGAGAACTTTGTCAGTGTCCATACCGTTTAATAAGAAGATATTTTATACACACAGTCAACTTTGCGAATACAGGAAGAAGCCATCTTTGAAAAATAGTCTCTACCAGTCGATCTACGAACGCCGATCCAAGTGCGCTGGTGAGATGTGAATAATGTGATAAGGTGAGCGCGAACAGTAGGCAACATGTACATAATAAAGAGAAGAAAATGGTTCGTGTTTGTGTTTCTTCCGGAAACAATGGACCATATAAGATTCTGCACAGTTCAGCGCACTTGGATGGGCGTTCATAGATCGACTGGTAGAGACTATATTTTAAAGATGGCTTCTTCCTGTATTCGTGAAGTTGACTGTGTGTATAAAATATCTTCTTATTAAACGGTATGGACACTGACAAAGTTCTCAATGCTTCGATTTGAATGTATGGATCCTTATTGTGCTACCGTGTTACTGTGGGGCTATTTTGAGCCTTGTTAGTGGTAATAAAAAGCGATTTTTATTTGTCATTACTCTATGCCCTATAGACTAGCGTTATACTAGCATTATAGGCTAAACTGTGTTTATAGATAAAACTATTTACATTCGGCAATCATGAAAAAAAATCTCAGATAACGGTTGAATAGGTAACAATGTGCAATTAGACCAAAGGTTCATTTTGCGCCGGAGTTGTCCTTTAATCTTTCTTTTAAAGGATTTGTGCAATTATTCCATTAGATACTTCACAGTGTAATTTAGACTACAACATATAAAAATGAAGCTACCAGTTGCAAATAATTTATCTGTATCTCGTCAGCAATGTCATGGTTTCGATTCCAAGGGAATTCATAGGTAGTGAATGTAAAAGGTCTGCAAGTTTTAAAGATTAAAGCAGATAAATTGAGTTTTTGTCACTCTGAGCTGCCAGAAATTAATTCCAATCTCACTTCCTGTTTCATTCCTATCTAACAAATTTGCATAATTCAGCCTATGGTCTTCATTGGCTGCCCTCAAACGATGTCTACTTTGTCCCTCAAACACTGTAGTTGTATCTGAGACGGGAAAAGTTTGGTTCGTGTGAAGATCCGGAGCTAAAATTCAGATATGGTAATACATAAAACGAGCTGTCAGCGGTGGACCAATCACAGCAGACTGGACCATCTGACCAATCAGAGCAGAGTCGGCACTCAGAAAGTGGGGTTTAGAGAAACCGAATTCTTGATTGAAGATTTTCAGACACTGTGAGAAAGAGTTGATGCTGTAAAGTGTATTTTGAGAAAATTAAAGTGTTCTTTACCTTGGATGCATTTAAACCTATTTTAGGAGACCTTAAAACAAAATTAGGACCCTTTAAAATAGCATTTCAGGGGCACTTTAAAACAGATGCTATATATTTACTTGCCCTAACACAGAGCGCTCTATGGCCACCAAACTGTCTCCCAAATTATGAACTTACTGGTCCCCTAGTGGCCATTTTCAACACAACTCCAGCTAGGAATCAAATGTTTGAAAGATATTAGATTTGTTTGATATACTGTTAACTAGAAAACAACGAGCAGAGCCACATTTTTGAGCTTTGTTTGAGTTATTCAAGTGGAATAGTCATTACTTATTATTATATTATATATATATATATATATATATAATTCTGGCTCTTCCAAACTTTATAACAGCAGTGAATGGCTGTTTCTGTTTTACTGTCCATCATAAAAATGCATCTATAAATCATAAAAGTGCATCTATCCATCATATAAGTGCATCTGTCCATCATAAAAGTGCATCCATCCATGATAAAAGTGTATAAGTCCATCATAAAAGTGCATCCATCCATCATAAACGTCCATCTATCCATCATAAAAGTGCATCTGTCCATCATAAAAGTGCATCTGTCCATCATAAAAGTACATCCATCCATGATAAAAGTCCATCTATCCATCATAAAAGTGCATCTGTCCATGATAAAAGTCCATCTATCCATCGTAAAAGTGCATCTGTCCATGATAAAAGTGCATCTATCCATCATAAAACTGCATCTATCCATTAAAAAAGTGCATCTGTCAATCATAAAAGTGCATCTATCCATCATAAAAGTGCATCTGTCCATCATAAAAGTGCATCTATCTATCATAAAAGTGCATCTATCCATTAAAAAAGTGCATCTGTCAATCATAAAAGTGCATCTATCCATCATAAAAGTGCATCTGTCCATCATAAAACTGCATCTATCCATTAAAAAAGTGCATCTATCCATCATAAAAGTGCATCTATCCATCATAAAAGTACATCCACCCATGATAAAAGTGCTATCCACGGCTCCAGGGGGTTAATAAAGGCCTTCTGAAGTGAAGAGATGCGTTTGTGTAAGGAAAATATCCATATTAAAATGTTTTCCGGCCAAATAATTCCATTCACTCCCATTATAAAGCTTAGAAGGCCGGGACATTTTTTAATATATCTCTGATTGTATTCGTCATATTTATATGTCATTTACACCTAGAACGGCTTCAGGGTGAGTAAATCACAGGCTAATTTTCATTTTTGGGTGAACTATCCCTTTAATTCTGATTACACACAGTATAATTGACATTACCCCATGTTGTTGATAAAACATTCCACTTAACCTAAAACCCAATGGAAAAATGAAGGTGGGGAGGAATGATTATGTTAGTTTGGTACCGGTCAGCTTGTGTGGAGAGAGTGCAGACGGCTTTGGCCACGCTGGTGCCCGTGAGCAGACTGCCGCCCCGCAGGTCCGCTGCTTTCCCGCGACTGCTTTCCCTCAGGAGCTCCTGGATGGAGAGCGGCTGGATAACGGGATGGCTGAGACCCAGTTCCAGCTCTGGACTGGCCTCTCCGCTCAGCTCCAGCTCCGGGTCCACGGCCACGGCCTGCGCTGCCTGTGTGATGGCCATCGGAGGCTGCGAGCCGCCGTCACTGAAGTGTGTGTGCTCCAGTGAACTAACATACTCAATCACTCTGAGGAATATTTAAACAAACTCAGGTTCTGGATATTTGATTTTGGAGCTAATTTAAAGGTGCAGTGTGTAATTTTTAGCCGCATATAGTGGTGAGGTTGTGAATTGCACCCAACAGAAGTTACAATGGTTGACAGGAAGTGATGTCGTCGTCTGAGACAGCAGACAGTAGCCAGTTAACCCTCTGGGGTTGTTCGGCCCAAATGGACCCGAAGAATTTAAATACAATTTTTTTAAAAATCACAGCTTCCTCGGAATGGTCTGAAATTTGGCGACTTTGTTGGTATTTGGTATTTGAACACCCACAAAAAATTGGGGACAGGATGCGAGTAGTCTAAGTGGTTGTAAAAAAAATAGTCACACTTGGGGTGTTCGGGTCCAAATGGACCCGCATGGAAAATGAATGGGAAATTGGCAAAAATGTGAAAATACTGAGTTTTTTGTGCGTACAATCTACAAATCAGCCACGATCTTGAAAAAAAGCACACAACAGTGAAGGGGTGAATCTATAAAACATCAAGAGTGCAAAACAGACACATCCAGACACACACACACACGCAAACACACTTTTATACACAAACACACCAAAAAATTCAGATTATACATGTGTTTTGCATTTTTAAAATGCTCAGTTTGTCCACCAGTCTCATTTTTAAAATTGCTTTTATGAGGCCTAGGCTTGACTCTAAAATGAAATACAGCTTTAAAAAAAAAATTTTAAAATATTTTTTTTAAAAATATTTTTTCTATTATGTTCAATGGGGGGAAATTTTGTCATAATTATTGCATCAATACTAATTATATATTTATTTATTTTTTGAAATTTTCTCAAAACACCAAAAAAGAAAAGAAAAAATATTATAAAAAACGAGTAAAAAAAAAAAATCATGATTTTTTTTTTTTTTTTAAATATGAATCCCGCAATTTGGGTCCATTTGGACCCGAACACCCCGAGTGTGACTCTGAAACGAACAACCCCAGAGGGATAAACAATGAGGTTTCTTTACAAAGATAAATTAAGAAATTAGGTTTACTTGATAATTCAGTAAAACGATATGTTATTGCAAATATTATTGTTACTTGTTCATCATTGTGTCAGTGTTTAATTCACGAATTACACGAAGAACAACATAGTGGCGAAACGCGTGATTGGTTGATTAGATAATTGCATTAATGAGAAATTGAACAGGTGTTCCTAATAATCCTTTATGTGAGTGTATATCAATAATGGGAAGACCATCGTAGTAGTGCTGCTACATACACTGTTTTCTTGCCTTAAAAGAAGTTTGAAAGCAAGATGTTTATATTTAGAGGCAAATTTGAGTAATTTCAAAATGTCAGATTACTTGCAAACAATCATGATGAATTATTTTCATCTGGTGACAGGCCTAAAAGCAATTTGATTACTTTACTAAAGATTGGACAGCAAGATCAGGTCCTGGTTCCCGAAGAACTGATTTGTGAGTGTTTTACCTGAACACGTGAGGCCAGCAGTCGTGGTTATGGCTGCCCATCTCCAGCCCCACGTTGAGTATAGCGTCCATGCAGAGCACATGAGCCGTGTGAAGCCTCACGCCCTGACAGCGGCCCATCTGCTCGAGTTTCTGTTCCACACGCTGCTTAACTACAACACAGACACGTGCAAGATTATTGAACAGAAGTGCGGTAGGGTTTGAACTGGTGATCTGAGGTTAGCTGGTGTTTTGACATTTGTGCTTATTTCTGTTACTTGTGACATTTTCATGGCTAAAGTCTGATTACACTATATTCAGCACAAACTCTGCTACAATAATATGTCAGCAGCATGTATGTAAAAGTTTGTAGTTTTGAGATAATGACGTTTATGCGTCAAAAACTAAAATAAATAAAAAAAATCACTGAAATAAGGTCATGAAACCCATACTGATTATTTCTTCTCAAGAAATTGTATCACATCGCCTCCAAAACAATGTGAAAATCATCCCGCGTACTCATTTAGATAAAACAATATATTGATTTATTTGCAAGACATGTTTTGTGTAAGAAAGCTTTATGCGAGGAGGCGTGAATCATTATGAATATTAATGTGTTTCACACCTGAGAAAGACAAAGACCCTCCCATAATGCCCCTATCAGGTTCTATAGAGTGCCGAAGTGATGACGTCACTTTGTAGGACAACTCGGAAGCTAGCGGCGCATGGGTTCCCTCGGTCCAAAAGCAATGCATTTTCCCCATAGACTTTTGCAAAATCGCAAAAAATAAGATCTGTGTTTAATAAAGGGTTGTGACCCTTACACGTTTTGTCTACCAAGATAATCTTTACAAGTTAATCCAAAATTTATACATTTTGAAGCCTATATAAAGATTTAAAAAAAGACACAATAAAGTTTTAAAAAGCACAAGCAGGTTATAACTGTGTGTTCTATGTCATAGATCAAAACGTGAAAATATTTAGAGGCTTTGTTCACCACAGACTTTATTTCAGGCGATTTAGCAAAAACCCATTCAAAAATCCCATAGGCTTTAGAGCGAGGGAACCGGTAGTGCTAAAATGCTAACTCACTTCCGCGTTTTGGCCTACAGAGTGACGTCGTAACTTCGGCACTCTATTGTTATGAGGAAACTTGCACAAAGAATGAGGAGAGATTTAAAAACTCACTAATAATCCTTTACTCACTTGTTCAAGTAAAGGTTCACACTTTACTTTACAATAAGGTTTAATTTGTTAACATTAGTAAACTACATCAATTAACACGAACAATTAACTAACAATGAACGATACTTTACAGCATTTGTTGATCTTAGATAATAAACTGAGGATTTACTAATACATTTTATTTCTAATATTCCCTTTAATGCAGTGTGTAATGTAGCTGTTTGTTCAGTCGAAAGTGCTCGATAAATACAAGTTATTGTCTCAAAAGAACTCGCCATTATGAGTAATTTGAAATCCGAATCCTTCTGCTTTACGCTTCTACATCACTAGAAAAGACTTTTGCATAACGACCGCCGCCTATGTTGTACGTTGTTCACCTGTGAAGAACTTGACCAGCCCACAACACGTCATTTTACTGACAACTGCTTCAAGTTGAGTTCAACACGGGATTCGTCCAACACGTGCTCTTGAAAGACGGGTCAGTACTAGCTTACTCAGTATCAGTATGAATAATTATAGATGTATATATTTTTATATTGTGTAGGTCTCCTGCTAACTGATTTCTCCTGTTTTTACTGTCTGACTGATTGCGTTCTCTTTCCCACACCATCAACGTCTCAGTGTGCGCTCATGTAGTGTGTGAACAGCAGCTCTACACAGGCACGAATCCTGCCAATGGGTTTTGTTCTGCTTCCAGTTTATCCCAAACATTAATGCAAAAACATTGTACATATGTTCAGCCAAAGTGTGTTATCAGAGCATTCCTTCACATGACTCTGAAGACAGTGTGATCATGTTAAATGTGTGCGAGTACCTTGAGCAATGGCATCTCCAGTCTCCCCCAATTCTTTCTCCTCTTTCTCCTCCTGAACACATGACGCTGCTGCCATCTGGGCAAGAGCTGAGGCGCAGTTGGCCGCCACACCTAAATGACAAAGCATTAAAGGGGACATATCATGCAAAATCCACTTTTTTAGCCCTTAAATGCATTTTGTTGTATATTTGGAGTGTTTATAAGTACAGAAAAGATGAAATTATTCTCTTCAGGTGATTCGTTTATATCTTTATATTCTGTTTTGGTCATATTTTTCAACCTGTTCAGATTTTTCTGTTTTCTATGACGTTTTTTGAGCAAGTGCGTCACCGTATTTGCAGCGGAACTGCCAAATAAGGACATTGACTACCGGTCCAACACTTCGAGCAATCCGCCATTATTATTTCTCACTCCGATTTTGTAGTCCGAGCTCAATAATGGAGAAGTTACGAGAGGACAAGTCAAAATGTTCGGTTTTTGGATGTACGTTAGTGACCTGAAGCACTTCAAGGATTCCCACTTCAACAACCTCCGCCAGTAACGTTATACAGAAGGGTTTGCCGATTGACTTCGTCTGAATGAGGGGTCTTTGGAGACGACGAACAGAGCATTTCGATAAGCTGTAAATATCGTTAATAAAAATAAAGTACTTTCTTAAAACACATGGTGGTCATGGTTTAGCAGTACCTTTGTCTTTCTTTGTTTTTGTTTTGAAGTAACGTTACACGTCTGCAGTATTATTGTTCTTGAGTTTCATCAATGGTCATTTAGCTGCTTTTCTGATGCTTTTCTAAACGTATCATATTATCAATACCGATTTTTAGTGGTAAGATTAGACCGTAGCCAGTTTTCTTGTTTGTGTGCTTGTTTTAACAAGAGAAATAGTCGACTTTCACTGATAACACAAAACAGTTAACTCGCATATCAATACATGAAGAGGTTGTTCTGCAGGTTCGTCGTCGTCTTTATCAACTCGCTCGCTCTGGCTGGAATATGTAAGGCTTGATGGACAAGTCTTCTGTTGTTGACATTTTATTAACGTGTGAATAAAAATGTTCTTTGAAGGTATCGTATATAATTGTATATCTCTAATCAAACTACAATAATGGCCGAACGCGGGCAGTTGAACTGACCGTGAACTCATCGACCTGGAGAGCGGGCGGGGTGTGACGCATCTCCTTTTTATTTAAAGGGGCCGCGTTTGAAACGGGTCGCTCACAGACGCACATCAGAAAAGGGGTAGAAAAGGGGCTTTCAATGAGGAATTCAGACCCAAGCATTGCAGTTATGTTTTATATAGACCACAACGGTATGATTTATATGTAAAAATGAATGATTTAAAAGCATGATATGTACCCTTTAAGCCATTAACTACCATTGACTACCATGGTATGTATTTCTTCCTACTATGGAAGTCAATGGGGATTGAGATCTGTTTGATTAAAACATTCTTCCAAATATCTTCCTTTGTGTTCAGCAGAACCAATAAACACATAGAGGTTTCGGGGTGAGTAAAGGATGATAGAATTCTCATTTTTGGGTGAACTATCCCTTTAACTCCCTACATATTTTTTTTTATAGATGTATGTCTGTAAAGGAAGCAGAAGGTTGTATAAAAAGAAATAATAACGAATGAACGTGCTGTTACCCAGAGCGCAGCTGAGAGCCGCAGCCTTGCGTAGACCATCCAGGCTAAGGCAGATGGCGTCTCTCTCTCTCTGAGTTTGCTCTTTAACTCCCTCGGCTCCGAGAATAAAGGCGAGACCCCTGGAGCTTCCCGCCATGCGCCCTGTGAGCGGCATGGACAGCGTGTCGATCAGGTTTTTCCAGCAGCCGGTCAGGATAAAGCGGGCAAATACCACACCTGTCAGAAAAGAGGCCGTGATGAGGGAATGACTGCTTGACCCCGTGTTGTCAAAGCTTGTGATTTGATCATTTCTCCATGGATTCACAAACTTTAAGACGTTCTCATCTGTCCTCTTCATATGAGAGAGAACAACATCCGAGATAGCAATAAGTCAGGCTACAAGTGCTGACTACCTTGTCATCCGTCACTGCATACTCTTTCTGCTGGACTTTTCCATAGACTTAATAAAATATAAAATCACTAGAGGCCGTATTCACAAAGAATTTTATCTTACCACTAGGAGTACATGGAATGACATGAGGGTGAATAATTAAAGGCAGAATTTCATTTGGGGTTGAACTAACCCTTAAATACAGTACATGCACAAAATAAAATAAAAAAAAAGATGTTTAAAATAGTTTTACTCAGTGTTGTAGTACTCGAGACTCGGACTCGTCTCGGACTCGGTCTCGAGACCATATTTTAATGGTCTTGGTCTTGTCATGGACTCGTGTGCATTTAGACTCGGAATTGACTCGTACTCGAACATTTTTTTTTTAGGACTCGGAATTATTCCCGAGTCCACTCGAGTTCAATTAAAAATATTTTTCATGATTATTAATGTATGTGAATAAAATATTTCTTTAAATTGATTGACACGCCCAGTGATTGGTGATTTTCTAGTGCGCAACTGCGCATGACAAATTGTAATAAAATTACTTTTAACACCACCTACTATGTGGCCTTTTTACCCTAAACTGGTCATATTTTTTAAACTCTAAGTAAATTCAGTAAAAAAAAGGATTTCTCTAAGTAAATAAAAGTAAATTAGGTAATCAACCCTCACTGGTCTCGGTCTCGACTCGGACTCGACTCTCTCTGGTCTCGGTCTAGACTCGGACTCGAGTGAGGTGGTCTCGACTACAACACTATCATATCACATGTCAGATCAACTACACAAGTGCATTTGTTTGGAGAGCTGACAAAGAAAAGAAACCCCTGTAACCTCTTTACGTGTGTGTGTGTGGATATGCATTATGCAGTACCTGCCACCAAGTTGTCACTGCCATTCTTGTCACAGGTAAAGGGCGACTGTGTTGAGGCCTTTCTGATCAGCTGACCACCAATAGCACTGCTGCCCAGTCCATCAATATCTGACAATTCACCATACACAAACATAATATACAGTCAGAACAAAAATTATTCAGACACCACATATAAATTTTGATATTTTTTACTAGTGGGTGCAGGACACTATCGAATGGAAGCAGCTTGTTTCTGCCACTGAATAAAAAAAATGATAAAAAATTATTGCGACTTTTTATCTCACAATTGCGAGATATGAAGTCAGAATTCTGAGAAATAAAGTCGCAATTGCGAGATATAAAGTCGCCACTCTTAGCAATAACGTCGCAATTGTGAGATAAAGTCAGAATTGCGAGATAAAAAGTTAACACATATTTGTGAAATTCTTACATCTTTTCTCAGAATTGTGAGATATAAACTCGCAATTGCGAGTTATCAGGCCAATTCTACGGGGAAAAGACTAACTTTTTTCCCCTCAGAATAGTTTATATCTCACAATTCTGACTTTATATCTCGCAATTCTGACTTTATATCTCGCAATTGTGACTTTATATCTCACAATTCTGACTTTATATGTCGCAATTCTGACTTTATACCTCGCAATTCTGACTTTATATCTCGCAATTCTGACTTTATATCTCACAATTCTGACTTTATAACTCACAATTCTGACTTTATATCACGCAATTCTGACTTTATAACACGCAATTCTGACTTTATATCTCACAATTCTGACTTTATATCTCGCAATTCTGACTTTATATCACGCAATTCTGACTTTATATCTCACAATTCTGACTTTATATCTCGCAATTCTGACTTTATATCTCGCATTTGCAACTTTATATCTCGCAATTCTGACTTTATATCTCGCAATTCTGACTTTATATCTCGCAATTCTGACTTTATATCTCACAATTCTGACTTTATAACACGCAATTGCAACTTTATATCTCGCAATTCTGACTTTATATCTCACAATTCTGACTTTATATCTCGCAATTCTGACTTTATATCTCACAATTCTGACTTTATATCTCACAATTCTGACTTTATATCTCGCAATTCTGACTTTATATCTCGCATTTGCAACTTTATATCTCGCAATTCTGACTTTATATCTCGCAATTCTGACTTTATATCTCACAATTCTGACTTTATATCTCGCAATTCTGACTTTATATCTCACAATTCTGACTTTATATCTCGCAATTCTGACTTTATATCTCACAATTCTGACTTTATAACACGCAATTCTGACTTTATATCTCGCAATTCTGACTTTATATCTCACAATTCTGACTATAACACGCAATTGCAACTTTATATCTCGCAATTCTGACTTTATATCTCACAATTCTGACTTTATATCTCGCAATTCTGACTTTATATCTCGCATTTGCAACTTTATATCTCGCAATTCTGACTTTATATCTCACAATTCTGACTTTATATCTCGCAAATCTGACTTTATATCTCGCATTTGCAACTTTATATCTCGCAATTCTGACTTTATATCTCACAATTCTGACTTTATATTTCGCAATTCTGACTTTATATCTCACAATTCTGACTTTAACACGCATTTGCAACTTTATATCTCGCAATTCTGACTTTATATCTCACAATTCTGACTTTATATCTCGCAATTCTGACTTTATATCTCGCAATTCTGACTTTATATCTCGCATTTGCAACTTTATATCTCGCAATTCTGACTTTATATCTCACAATTCTGACTTTATATCACGCAATTCTGACTTTATATCTCGCATTTGCAACTTTATATCTCGCAATTCTGACTTTATATCTCACAATTCTGACTTTATATCTCGCAATTCTGACTTTATATCTCGCATTTGCAACTTTATATCTCGCAATTCTGACTTTATATCTCACAATTCTGACTTTATATCTCGCAAATCTGACTTTATATCTCGCATTTGCAACTTTATATCTCGCAATTCTGACTTTATATCTCACAATTCTGACTTTATATTTCGCAATTCTGACTTTATATCTCACAATTCTGACTTTAACACGCATTTGCAACTTTATATCTCGCAATTCTGACTTTATATCTCACAATTCTGACTTTATATCTCGCAATTCTGACTTTATATCTCGCAATTCTGACTTTATATCTCGCATTTGCAACTTTATATCTCGCAATTCTGACTTTATATCTCGCAATTCTGACTTTATATCTCACAATTCTGACTTTATATCTTGCAAATCTGACTTTATATCTCGCATTTGCAACTTTATATCTCACAATTCTGACTTTATATTTCGCAATTCTGACTTTATATCTCACAATTCTGACTTTAACACGCATTTGCAACTTTATATCTCGCAATTCTGACTTTATATCTCGAAATTCTGACTTTATATCTCGAAATACTGACTTCATATGTCGCAATTCTGACTTTATAACACGCAATTGCGACTTTATATCTCACAATTCTGACTTTATATCATGCAATTGCAACTTTATATCTCGCAATTCTTGACTTTATAACACACAATTGCGACTTTATATCTCACAATTCTGACTTTATATCTCACAATTCTGACTTTATATCACACAATTCTGACTTTATTTCACACAATTCTGACTTTATATCTCGCAATTCTGACTTTATAACACGCAATTGCGACTAGATCTCACAATTCTGACTTTATATCTCGCAATTCTGACTTTATTTCACACAATTCTGACTTTATAACACGCAATTGCGACGTTATATCATGCAATTCTGAC
Source organism: Pimephales promelas (assembly GCF_016745375.1). The sequence continues at coordinate 4,692,219 of NW_024121388.1, read as the reverse complement.
TTTATATCACGCAATTGCAACTTTTTATCTCGCAATTCTGACTTTATAACACGCAATTGCGAATTTATATATCACACAATTGTGAGAGAAAAAAAAGACAATAAAAAGTCGCAATTACCTTTTCTTTTTTCATTCTGTGGCGGACACAAGCTTCCATACTATAGTTAATTTATGTAACTGAGGAGAGCAAAATAAAGTAAACTGTGACATTTTATACCCAAAAATTCTTAATACATTAACTACCGGTAAAATTTATTAAAAAAAAATATGGGACCAAACATTATTTGACCAAACATTATAGACACTTTGACCTGCCCATGTTTTGCTGAAGCATATTTTCTTGAATTGCTAATGCGAACTTTTTACACCACAGACTGAGCAAAATTAACAATTGCTTGGTAATCGGGTTGACCGAAACTGGTATATTGTAATTGTGTAGTTAAATTTAACAGCTGACAGATATTCAACATAATTCATCTGTGAGACTCTAACAGAAGGACGGACAAAACCAGTGAAATATCAACTGAGTTCTGCTCATATTTCATTACTATTTTCTAAACTATAGCGAATAAACTGTGATAATGTGAGAAATGTTGAAGGTCTCTGAATAAATGTTTGTTTGACTGTATATGTTACATATTTAATCCTTCACACCAAGGGTTTGAACCAATAATTGCTCATTTGAGACCTCCACAGTTCATAACACACGAAGGAGTATTACCAGTGAGCATGGTGATGAGAGGTAAAGACTGCTCCTCTGCCGAGCCCCAGTATCCCGCCTCTCCCAGCAGGTTCCTGTCCAAAACCTGGTTATAGAGCTCCTCGATCCAGGCCTGAGACAGAACCACCAGAACCCCACTGCTCTGGATCTGACGCACAAACTCCTTCTGCACACACACACACATCATTCAACATCACCAGCAGATTGTGTGGGCCAGCCTTCAGTTAATTCAGAGATATTTCAAGTGTATGGTAAATAAAGCAGGTTTGCAGGAGTACCAAAGACACCAGAGCAGACGTGGGTTTCCTGTGGTAGAAGTCACAGCAGCACAGTTTGAGGTTGAGCAGTAAAGCATAATAGGAAACCAGGTACAATCCATCCGCATTCATCAGAGCCTGACAGTTCAGGTTTTCACTGCCCTCGAAACCTGGAGAATGAACCCCACCTGGAGAATAAGACCACATAATAACATCATATTACATCCATTCAGGCAAGTCTGAGCTTCTGTTTACCAGATTTGATGAGCACTATGTATGTGTGTTGACCTAAATTATACCTCGATATTATATCTTATATGACGCGAGTCGTATGGGCTTCTGGAACGACATGAGGGTAAGTACAAATTTTGGGGTGAACGAACCCTTTAAAGGGGGATTCAACTAAACGTCAGTATTCATAAATTACCCAACCTGAATAAAAACTACTGATATTTGGCCATTTTGGCATAGGCCAATAACCATAGGTCTGACGATGACAAGATTATGAATGATTTTCCAGATTCACCAATGACAAAGGTAAAGTGTTTTTGTAATGTTTAAGGAGTTCAATTTTTAAAAAAAAAACTTTTGCTGATAATTTACTCACCCCCATGTCTTTCAAGATTTCCATGTCTTTCTTTCTTCAGTCGAAAAGAAATTAAGGTTTTTGATGAAAACATTCCAGGATTTTTTTCCATATAATGGACTTCAATGGGGACCAAACGGTTCAAGATCCAAAAGACAGTTTCAGTGCAAACCGTTCAAAGGGCTTTAAATGATTCCAGACGATGAATAATGATCTTATCAAGCGAAACGAGCGCTCATTTAAAAAAAAAAAGCTTTTACAAGCTCAAATGTGCGTTCGTGACTCTCCTGTTCAAAGTCAATTCGTTCATTTCGTTCGTTGAATGAGCCAATGTGAGTGTGCACACCGACGTGTATAACGCCACGCATAAAAGCGTCATTTTTTAAAAAACGCCTCGGGTTCGTTTTTTTAGTTTGACTCGCTACGTCAAAAACTATCTAACCAATGAGATTGGCGCTTTTGCTCACGTGTTTGGAGCTTCTGAAGTTACAGTAAAACACATCTTGGGGGCGCTCAAACAAAAAACGCATTTGCAAACAAATCACAGCTTCATCGGAAGGTTATGATAGTTGGTGACTTTTTTGGCATTTGGTATGTGAATACAAAAAAAAAATTGAGGTCATGATCCAAGCAGGCTATGTGGTCATAAAAAAAATAGTCACACTCGTGGTCTTCGGTCAGAAATGACCGACCCATAGGAAATGAATGGGAAATTTACAAAAAAACAACTACAAATTTTTGTTTGTACAATCTACAAATCGGCCACGATTCTTAAAAGAAGTACACCGCAGAAAAGGGGTGACACTCTACAACATCAAGAGTGCAAAAAATTTACACCTACCCCCACACACACACACATACAATCACACTTTTTTACACATACACACCAATAAATTCAGACTACAAAAAATCTGTTTTGAATTTTTAAAAATCACAGCTTCATCTGAATGTTACGAAACTTGGTGACATTTCTGGCATTAGGTATGTGAACACACACAAAAATTGAGTTCATGATCCGAGCATGCTAAGTGGTCGTAAAAAAAATTAGTCACGATTTTGGTCTTTGGTCAAAAATGACCCCCATAGAAAATGAATGGGAAATTGACAAAAACACAAAAATTCAATTTTTTTTTTTTTTTTTTTACAAATTTAATAAGAATTAGTTCATGAGATTGTTTCAATGATATATTCAAATCCACCCCAAAAAAAAATGTGTTCATAAACAGCTGGGTAATTCACATGCCTCTCCATAGAGAGCTGTACATGTCATCTAGTGGTTACACCATGATTCTACGCTTTTTCTCTCTACTGTAACCAGATGCTAATTTTCTTCAAAAAAAAAAAAGTTTTTTCTGAAGTCCTAGACTCTATATTAAACAAAAATACTGCATTAATATTTAAAAAAATAATAATAATATATATATATATATAGAAAAATATATATATATTTCCATTGAAAAAATAGACCATAAATATTGCATAAATATTAATAAATTCAATCAAATTGTCTCAAAATACTAAATTAAAAAGAATAAATATTATAGAACAAAAATAAATTGCATTGGTTTTACTGGGATGAAAGAAGTTTCATTTCTAGGCCTCCGGTCACTTCTGACCGGGAAGGCCCAGGACGTGACTCATAAATGAATACCGTCAAAGGGCTAATTATTGTAGACAACATTCGGCATGTTACCTGCTTGCAGACCCGAACAGAAGGTGGTGGAGAAGTTCTGCAGGGACACGTCTACATCGGTGGTGCTGTGCAGTCCCAGCAGGCGAGGCAGGAGTGAAGCCAGAGACTGCACAAAGAGCCGGGCGCTCTGTTGATCTGCTTCCTGGTTCTTCAGCAGTTTCAGGGACAGAGCAGCCGTGCGTAGCGTACGGTGGCCCGGACACTCCCGCGGCGTCTGCTCCTCGTCAGCCAGAGAGCAGTTGTCAGACCCCATGTCGGAGACGTCGGAGCGTCCCGAGTCCTTTTCGGCAGCCATGGAGTACTGGTCACACGAATCGAACTCATAGCGCGACAGCTCCTGCTCATCCGCACTGAAGTTGCTTTCGCTGTACCGTGAGCCGTGCGAGCGCGTCCGAGACTCCACGGATAGAAAGTTGGTGATGTCAGGGTAGGCCAAGCCGTGACTGCGCTGCACTACATCGGGAGGGGCCGTGCCGGACGGGGCTTCTGGGACGCCACTGTCTCGTACACATTCGGGGAGATCCGCGGCCCCGCCGGTAGACGGCGAAGGTAGGCGTTGTCCCTCCCCAAAATCCTCTGGAGTGGTCTGGCCCATTTCCCCTTCCAGAGTGGTCTGACCGATCTCCCCCTCTACAGTGGTCTGGCCCGTGTCGGTCGTGACGCTGATGCTGATGTCAGGGCTGCGTTCGGCGATGCTGGTCTCCCAGGCGGCGTTCTCAGCCGAAAGCACGCGCCGCTGCCAGCGGAAATCAGCTTCGTTGAGTTCTACAGGCTCACGCATTGACTCCGCCCCTTCCTTCAGATCATCCAATCGCCGCAGCAGCATTCGAGACTGGTCTGGCTGCAGGCCACGCCCTTGACTGAGCTCATCTAAAGCACCCAATAGTGCACAAGCGCAGGAGACGGAGGAGTAGCACGCCTCAATTCCACCCTTCATGCATGCTTCTGTTATACCATCCATTACCCTGAGAAAATGGGGAAGATGGTGGCACTCATTGGTAAAAATTAGGAGTAGGAGAAGTTCACTTTAAAAAAAAACTTTTGCTGATAATTTACTCACCCCCATGTCATCCAAGATGTCCATGTCTTTCTTTCTCCAGTCGAAAAGAAATTACGGTTTTTGATGAAAACATTCCAGGATTTTTCTCCATATAATGAACTTCAATGGGAACCAAACGGTTCAAGGTCCAAATGAGAGATTCAGTGCAGCTTCAAAGGGCTTTAAATGATTCCAGACGATGAATAAGGGTCTTATCTAGCCAAACGAGCGGTCATTTTAAAAATAAATAAATACATTTTAAGTTTTATAACTTTTATAACTTCTGTTCTGTTCTGTGATGCGCGTTCGTGACTCTCCTGTTCGAACTCGTTCATCGAAATGAACAAATCAACGAACGAAATGACTTGAAAAAAGATTCATCGTCTGGTGTCATTTAAAGCTGCGCTGAAACTGTCATTTGGACCTTGAACCGTTTGGTTCCCAATGAAGTCCATTATATTAAGAAAATCCTGGAATGTTTTCATCAAAAAACGTAATTTCTTTTCGACTGAAGAAAGAAAGACATGGACATCTTGGATGACATGGGGGTGAGTAAATTATCAGCAAAAGTTTTTTTTAAAGTCAACTACTCCTTTAAGACACACTTTTAAGGCCAATTACTCTACATTGACAAACATTAATCAACGGCAACAGACATGTTCATCTGGTTTGCTCGGATCAGTGTGTTACCCATGTTGGCAATTCGTGTTTGTCTAGTCTGAAAAGTGATGTACATTAATCTTAGAATAAATTAGAAACAAAATAGCTTACAGTTTGAGAAGATCAAGATGCGACTTCCTTTTTGAGAAAGACCTCTTTCTCGTCTCAGGTTCAATAAGGCATGGACCAGCCAGGTCAAACAAGCGCTGGGGGCTTCCCACGATCTGCAGGGGCGAGAGGAACAACAGACACAAAACCTCAGTACACTCAAATATGAATGTCTTTCACAATTCAGGGGTTGTTAGAAGCGAGAGTCATCATAGTTTGGTATACGTCTCTAGGCGTGAAGGGAAACTACAACAAAAAATCCACAACAGCATTTAAATGACTTTACAAAAGAGGACAACAAGTCCTAGTCTGCTATGGATATGCTTACCAGAATCAAATACCCCCTTGCTTTAGTAGGAAATTCTTCTTAGCAAACTTGTACAGGTCCTTCTAAAAAAATTAGCATATTGTGATAAAGTTCAAATAATGAACTTCAAATATCACAATATGCTAATTTTTTGAGAAGGACCTGTATTGTTCCCGAGTGCATGAATCCAAAGACTAAACATTTAGTTGGAGTGAGTTATTCTCAGTTTCCAGTGAAGCAGTGGCTAAAGGCTGAAAAGAACTGTAAATACGGAGAAACACGTTACGGAAAATCGCACAAATCTCTTGGCTCTATTTTGTGGGCGGGTCTTGGGCACTGTTGCTATTTTACCTGCGGGATAAATGACTCTTGCGCCTGACGCAAGTTTAAAAGGGGTTGGTCTGAAGTAGCTTCATTATTCATAGATGTGGTTTGGGGCGTAACGGGAATAAACCAATAAGAGCGTCATCTCACATTCACTTTAAGAGCGTGATGAACGAGGTGCGCTTGTTCCATGGAGCAATACTATTATTCAATCAGTTCACAGCCGAGGAGATCGATGTTCTCGTCAGGGCCGTAAAAGAAAGAGAAGTGACATTGGGGATGGGACAAACACACCTAAATTAGCTTCGGTTAAACATGCTTATAATAATTTGGGTAAATGTGTTAGCTTTATGCCTATTTTTCTCATCGTCATGGACACAACAATGATTTCCCTCGTGTTTTAATAGTTTTCCTTATAATAATGTATCATTTGCATAAAGTAAAATGCATCTGTGTAGATGAGAGAATCATCTACAGCGTGTGTGTGTGTTGTTCACACTCTGTAATATGGCCAAGCATGCGCTCTTAAAATAGCATCTGAATGTACGCGCAACGCCACTGACTTTAGACTGGAGTTTTTTCTGGTCAGTGGCGCAGTTGTTTTCTGGAACTGCAAAATAGGGATTGTTTGCGCCGAAACACGCCTCCTTTTAGCGCCGACCCGCCCAGGGAGCGCAAGTTCATTCCCTAGTTTAACGACGTGCGTCTGTGGCGGGAAAAGTTCACTTTGCACGGGTGCAAAATACGAACGATACATGCGTCGGTGTACAGAGTCATTTGCGCCGGGTCCAAGATAGAGCCCTCTGTATCTGTAGTCACTTTACTTGACTCTAGAGTAGTCATACTCTAATGACAGTTAGTCGAAATTGCAAAGTTACTTATAGTTAGAACCAGGGCCTGAAATTAACACCCGACCACCTGCCAAATGCGGGTGAATTTTGCTATTGGCGAGTAACACTGTCAATCTACCTGCCACATTGGCAGGTAGCCAATGAGAATTGTGAGTGATTCATTAGGATTTTTACATTTCAACGAAGTCCGCTATTGCGTTGGACTTTAGCTAAAATGTGGCGGCACATTACTGGGGTAAAGAGGCCAGCTGAAACAAAACAAACAGCCAACAAAAAGATGAGGATGAGAAAAAGAAAAGTAAAGAAGACATTTTATTACAAAGTGAACAATCGGCGGCAATGGCAAGGTTCGTGAGCGGCTGATTTATGACAGCGACTGTTGTTTCGTAACATTCATGCGATCAGAAAGAAGATGAGGCTCTTTTTCTGACTACGTATGCGAGTATTAAACTGTTGATGAGATGGGATGAGATAATGTAACACGTCGCTGTTGCAGGTTAAAGTACAATGACAGTTGCACAGATGTGTGTGCGTGTGCAACTGTGCATGTTGGGAGTTGGGAACCGGTGAGAAAATGTCCGGTACCCGGTAATTTTATCAGTAATAACAGTATTAATTTAGTTCATATTTAACCGTTCCTGAACGCTGTAACTAAAAGCTGTTAAGAGTAAGACCTACGTGACTAAATCCGCCATCAACACAGCCGCGTGTGATTTGTTTACGAGCTGCGGTAGGTCTATCTGTTGAGTATACTATATAGTATACTCAACAGATAGACCTACCGCAGCTCGTATAGCCTATACTATATATGTTGTGTGTGTGTGTGTGTGTGTGTGTGTCTGTCAATTAATCAATGAATAAAAAGATTTTTTTTTTAAATGTATGTTATTAGAGTTATTATTACTTGACAGCACTTAAATGTGTAGGCTATTCTTACAAGTTAAAGAAAAATATTGTGAAATTCCCGGGTTTTTTTTTTTTTTTTTTTTACGTTTATGAGGCAAAAAAAATGTCTGGTAAAAAGTCTCTGTGGCAGGTGAATTTTTAAATCCACCGGCCACTGCGCCGAAAAAATTAACTTCAGGCCCTGGTTAGAACGATGGACTATCGATATAAAGTAGTGCTGTCAAACGATTAAAATATTTAATCGCGATTAATCACATTAATGTCATAGTTAACTCGCGATTAATCGCACATTTTTTTCTATTCAAATGTCTTTTGATTTCTTTTTGTTACATTATTTTTTTTAATTAAAAATATCAACATGGGAAAGTGGATTGGCTTGTTAGTGCAAATGTTTTTTTTATTATTATTATTGAAAATAACATTGGAATAGTGTTCAATTTCACACACAAACATATACAAATAATCTCTCACACAATGTAACACTGATCAATAAAAGGGTGAAAGAAATACTGACGAGGTCCTGATATTGACGAGGGGGTGGAGAATTCGCATCATCTGTGTGTGTGTGTGTGTGTGTTTGCTTGGCCATCATCAAGCGGTGTTTCGGACGTGCTGCGATGATGATCGCTCAGTTCACAACGACAAAACACAGATCACTTGGTCTTGTCAATGGGACAATTTGGCAACTTTTTAAAAGTAAACTTTCCATTCAGTATCTTAGGGCATCCATTTCGGCGTCTCGCGCTCGACATCCACTCAAAACGTTACCTTGCAAGCCGAAACGAGTGTGTGCGGAACAAAACGTCCTCGCGCTGCGATCTGAAACCCATTCATTTCAATGGCTTGCGCTGCACGAGGACATTTTGTTGCTTCTTTGCCCAAAGCACAAGCGGATCTAGACCGTAAACAAAACAACAGGCACGCCGCAAACACACGTTTGGGCTTGCGAGCCGGCTTTGAGTGGATGACGAGAGCGCGAGACGCCGAAATGGATCAGGACGCATGCCGTCCTGTTGCAAAAGCATGTAAAAAAAACTACAAAGTTTGCTAGGACAAAAAGACCGTTAACCACGCGATAAAAAAATTAACGCTGTTAAAATTGGTTTGCGTTAACGCCGTTAATAACGCGTTAAACTGACAGCCCTAATATAAAGCGGAACCAAAATGGTCGTACAAATATGATAATTATCGTACGTCTGGCAACATTCAATGGAAGTCGAAGTGTGTTCAAGCGCAACTTTGTGGCCCAGACGCTGGTGACGTGAAGCTAGTTCTTTGTTGTCAGTTTGGTGTGTCTCAGTCTCATTTGTGATTCCTCACCTCCTTCATAATCTTAATGGCCTCCACTCTGTGCTGGGGTGGGGGGTAGAGCAGAATACGGTGGTACAGGGACTGCAACACTGGCTTCATGGACTCGATACAGCCCACCAGGCGGACTAACTCCGCGGCCACATAGCAGATGGTGCGAACGACGGGCCCGATCATGCCGGGAGCGCTCGACGAGCAGCCAGAACCCCGGCCCTGGTCCGAGACCCCTGACCCCGGGGCCGCGTCCGAGTCCTGAGACGGCCCACCGTGGGCGGAGCTGATGCTTTTATCACTCGCGGGGTTTCCCATAATCACCACCAGAGTCGGACACAACTGCTTCCTGTGTACAGACAGGACACACTGATGACCATGTTCCTCTCAGAATCACAATAATCAATTTATAAGACCAAAGTAACATAAATTCAGATTATGCGTTTACAAAAAAAATAGACGTGTTTATTGGATATTGTACATTGATACCATTTTTTGGATTTAACCTGCTAGTACCATGGTTCCCATTGAATTATGGTGGAGAATACTTTTAGACCATCATTTTTTAGTCAGTATGAAATCAAAAAAGGCATTTCTTAATTTTTTTATGGATTATTTTAGTATTTATCATAGGGCTGTCAAACGATTAATCGCGATTAATCGCATCCAAAATAAAAGTTTGTGTTTACATAATATATGTGGGTGCACTGTGTATAATTATTTTGTATATATATATATATATATATATATATACACACACATGCATGTATATTTAAGAAAAAAATATTATTTATATATTAAATATTTATATGTATATATAATGTAAATTATATATACAGGAAAATATTTCTTAAATATATACAAACAAGTGTGTGTATACAGTAATGTAAAATAATTATACACAGTGCACCCACATATATTATGTAAACACAAACTTTTATTTTGGATGCGATTAATTGCGATTAATTGATTGACAACCCTAATTTATTTCAGTTCACATTCATTTTTTTTTAAATTCATGGGCATCATCATTTTTAATCAGAATAACTTACTCTTACTCTTCTCTGATGATGATGAGGGCGGGGCAACCTGTCACTCACATGAGATCAACCAATAGCAAACCACAACCATCCAATCGATTCCCCACAGACAAAATCAAGCCCCGCCTACATTTTGTTTCTCATTCCAGAAGCTGTTTCACACTAATATATGCCACAACTTAACGCTAATACTTACATGCTGTACAAATAGTTGAAAATTTTATGAATTAATATTAATTAATTTGACAATGTTTTGCCTTTTTTCCACACTTACAGTGTAAGCTTAAAACATACACAGTCATTAATTCACACTTGCAATCATATGGTCAAATGTATGATTATGAGGGCTGTCAATTGATGTTAATTTAATGCGATTTAGAAAATATTTCAAATAAAAAAAGTAGTATTTATGCATAAGCTGAGCTATGTTTAACTAGATAAAGTTGTCAACATCCTTGATTTAAACAAGTCTCACCAGATGAGGTCAGTGAAATTACGATGCAGGTGCATTGTGGGAGGACAGCTGCTCAGCATAGACAGAATACACTCCAGGTACAACAACTGCAGCAGCTGGTTTTCACTGAAGAAGAACACACACATCTCTCGTCACATTGATGAAACACTAGCGCACTTGCAAAATGGCATACTGCCCGAGTAGGTACAACATTAGAGGAGGAACAAACTTCATAATTACCATTTTAAAAAGTGCATTCAATATAGTATGAATGTATGTAATATAAATAAAATCTGTGTGCACTGTGTACTACATCTGTCATGTTGGCTTTGTTCGCCTACTTAACACTGTCTAATTCAGACATACTACTTTCACCAACTATATAGTAAGGAAGTAGGCATATTCTGACACAGAGTGTAACAGATTTGCTCAAAGTCAGCATTGACTATATTACAGGTGAAACTCGAAAAATTAGAATATTGTGCAAAAGTTCATTTATTTAAGTAATTCAACTTAAAAGGTGAAACTAATATATTATATAGACTCATTACATGCAAAGTGACATATTTCAAGTCTATATATGGCTTGTGTTTTGCCTTTAATGCAAGTCAATGGGTTTTTCATGCCCTTTTATTCTTCATCAGGCAAAAATCATAAAACAGATTAGAAAAGTATTAGCACTCCTCTCCTAAACTAGACGCACGATTTGACGCATCATCAATCATGCATTTTGACAGAAGTTTAATTGAGATTTTGCTCAGTAAGTTCTATAGTAAAAGTGATTCTCATCTACACACACCCCAAACAATAGTCATCACTAATACTAGCCTACTAATAATGACTACAACAAGTTAATAACATGCAAAGCTTACTTTGAGACAGACTCCAGTTTGTCACAGAAAACAGTGAGCACCATAACAACATCTTCATACAGCGCATCAGTAGTAGGAGAGACATCTGAAAACATACATAATAAATAACTAATAATTGGCACATAAAAAGTGTAAGCAAGCAATTTAAAAATATAACATTACGTTTTATGCTGCACTCAAAAAAACTTTGTGAATATTAATTATAAATCAGACTATGTATAAAACATTATAGATCTGAACCTAATAAGCAGTTATCTAAACAGCAATTTCAGGCACCTATTCTTCTAGGTTTTCATGGGACAGAATAGCCTAAAAGACTCCAAATTCAAGTCAGGATGCATTTTGTCTTTGTATTTCAGAACACGTCCAACTACATATGTGTATACTGCCTTCTAAAATACCTTAAAGGGGCAGTAAGCAATTTCTGACACACTGTTGAAAGTGGTAGCCAATCAGCAGTAAAGGGTGTGTCCACTCATAATGGGGATGTGTAAGGGGCGGAGCTACGACGATGGAGGTGTGGTCCTATTGGGAAGGGGCGTGTTTGTTTCAGTGATTTCAAATATCAACAACAACAATATAACCCTAACCCTACAGGAATCACTTACTGCACCTTTAATTTGGCCCAGTTTTAAAGGGATACTCCGCTTTTTTTTTTTTGGAAACATTTTACCACTCCCCCAGATTTAAACAGTTGGGTTTTACCATTTTCAAATGTATTCAGACGATTTTTTGATATTTAAAAGAATATCAGTAACCAACCAGACAGTTTCTGGTCTCATTGACTATCATAGTATATTTTTTTCCTACTATGGAAGTCAATGGGACCAGAAACTGTCTGGTTACAGATATTCTTCTAAATATCAGAAAATCGACTGAATGCATTTTAAAACGGTAAAACTCAACTGTTTAACTCTGGGGGGTTGTAAAATGAGCCTATTTCCAAAAAAAGTGGAGTATCCCTTTAAGACAGCATTGCATGTATACCTAACAGAGATGGCAATGCAAGTCTCGGTTTAAAAAAGGAAAGTCCTTTGTTTGTAGATTCCAGAAGAGCTGAGCCGCTTTAACTGGCAGCTGTTATCACCAGTAAAGGTTAAGCAATGAGAATGGTTGTGGTTTATTATCAGCAACATGAAAATTATTAAACGGACAGTTTGACGGATGCGTCGTCAAGTGAAAGCTTGTTTTCATGGCTTATCGATTGCGTGAGTACCTTTGCGCTGGTGCACAGGAATGCAACGTTCCTCGGCATCAAAACCCTGTAAAAATCCAATCAGACTCATTCAAAAATGCCAATTTCATAACATCAAATCATGCTTAACATTCAAGAAATATTTAAGAAATCTAAAAATGAAAAATTAGAGTAGCTTATTACATGGCTACTTAACAAAAGTAGGAAAAAATAAATCTTGATTTGAGTTCAGCTATGATTGTGTTCAGGACGATGGTCATTATACAAAAAATTTAAATTCATAACACTTCACAGCAAGGTTTCCTTTATTAACTAAGAATAAACAAATCTTCTACTTCTACAGCATTTATTAATCTTAACTTTAACATTTACGAATACATTTTTTAAATCAAAATTTGTGATTATTAATTAGATTATTAAAACATGAACAAACACTGAACAAATGTATTTCCCTTTGGAACTCGCACTGCATCCCCTAGAGGGCGCTATCGGAAATGACTCGGCAACACTGGTGTCTGAAACCTGAGTCTAAACAGAGCGGCAACCATCCGGCCTCTCTTGCGAATCCGACACAGAAGTGACTTAAACTGCAGTTCATCGACTGGCCACTAGGGACAGGCTGCAAAAGAGAGTCAATCCCATAGACTCCTCTTGTTAAAATGCCCAACTTTACAGCAGAAATAAACATGTTTACAGCCTGGTGCAAAAAGTGGTTTTGGTCCATATTGCTAATTTTGCCGTTCGTGACGACTGTGAGGGGGGTGAATATTTTTATAACTCATCCGTTTTAATTATATTAAGCCTTAAAGTTCTGCGCAATTAAGGGCTTGGTCAATTGAGTGACAGGTGGATAGCAGCTAGCCGTTTGTCTGCTGTCTGTTAAGCGTTGCGTCACCTTAGATAATCCGCCTCTTTCTTAACCCCATTTCCGGTTATCCGGGAGTGACGCGCTGCCAAGATGGCGACAGCCGGCTCTGCCCACTTTGGGCTTATTTTTTACAGTCTATGGTTTAATATGTATGGTTACATATGCTTTGGACACCAGTAAAGCCTGAGGCATTCCCTCGTCTCGTTCCTTATTCTCAGGGAACCATGGTTACATTAATTACCTGAGAAGTTTTATTAACAACATAAACAAAGATAAAACATAAACAGTATATCACTCACAGCACATTCATGTGTGTAATGTTAACAAATGAGAACTTATTGTAAAGTGTTACCAACATATCTGACAACAGAATGCCACCACTGACCAATCACACAAGCATATTTCAGAGAGCAGTGTAATAAGAGATCAGATATGTGCTTGCGATCTGTGAAACATGACTCACTGTGTTTTCCTGTCGATGGCGTAGTTGTAGAGCGAGGTCTCCGAGGATCTGGCTGAGAGTGGCCCTGACCGCTGTGTTGATACTGCGATGATGACAACTCGATATGTACGTCTCGATACACACCTGGAGGCACACAAAGACGCAACCGAGATTGAGCAACTTTTAATATCCACCATGACAAACTGACTTTGTTCCGCTGTGGCAATGAAAGGTACCATCATTCCCTTTTAAAGCCACTGTAGATATTTTGCACGTCATCATTTTGATTTTATGGTTTTTTAGAATTTTTAACTACATCAGAATGGTACGAAACTTGGTTAAGGTTTTGGCACTTGCTATATGAACACACACACACACACACAATCATGGACATGATTGAAAAAGGTTAAATGGTTAAACGGGTCCTACAGCTAGAAGGCATGTGTTTTCAGCCTCTGCCGTCTCACTATATGAGGAACACATGAACTTCATCTCCGGAGTCACTCTGACAGTCACTTTCCACTTGAGAAAACAATCTCCAGATACACACAGAAATGCTCTTCACGTCAACCCATCAAAATTAAAGAAACTGACAGAAACATATTACTATTGTACAGTGAAATGTACTTCTCAAAGTAATAATGTAATAAAAAATATCATTTAATTCTTCCATGTATTAGTTTTAACAGTAAATCTTTGTAGGGCAAGTACTGTGTTTGCCAAAAATATAATTTGTTCATTTTCATTTGATTACATTTTAAAAGACTTATTAAAATGTTTTATATTTGAATTCGTACATAAAGCCAGAAAAAAAATTTCCACAAAAAATAAATAAATAAATAAATAAAAATAAATAAAGCATTTTATAGGGCCTTATTATCGCAAAAAATACGATATTATTCAATTGATTAGACATGATTGTTTTTTATCAGAATGTATCAGAATGAATTTTTTTATTTTTAGATTACTATAATTTATTTGAACAATTAAATAGGAATCCCAAAAAAAATGTAATAGAAAAAAAGGAATTTGGTCACGAAAAAGGATTTCACGGGGGCTGTTGTTTCTTTAGGGAATTTTTTTTTTTTTTTTTTTTTACATAAAACAGATACATGAAAAAGAATGGAAGGAAGAAAGAAAAAAAGAAAGAAAAAAAGAAAAGAAAAGAAAGAAAGAAAGAAAGAAAGAAAGAAAGAAAGAAAGAAAGAAAGAAAGAAAGAAAGAAAGAAAGAAAGAAAGAAAGAAAGAAAGAAAGAAAGAAAGAAAGAAAGAAAGAAAGAAAGAAAGAAAGAAAGAAAGTTGGATGGATGGTTGGTTTTGATTGATTGCTGCAAGTGTGTGTTTATGACGTGGAAATCTCTCTGTTAATCCTGATCAACAAAGTGACTCTGAGAGGGAATCTTCCATTAGCAAACAGAGAGACGGAGCTGAGCATCTGCCGTCGTGTGACTCGCTCGCTCGCTCATGGAAAAAGGATCCGAGACGTGGCACTAGTACCTGTAACCACGGCAACCAACGACACGCCGCTGGAACATTAGTTTCATGATGGAAGTGAGACGTCAGGAGAAAGGCCTTCGCCGGGGGTTGGTCACTAAAAAACAACTGCCTTATATAAAATCAAAACGCTCAGTCAAAAGAATAGGTAATAATCAACTCATTTAGCAGCCCTTAAATAATATTTGGACACAAACGTCTGCATGTCTAATAGACTACATCAAACAAGTACAGCAAGACCTTTTCTCAGAAGCAATTTTGCGATGACAATTAATCAAATGGTGTCAAGGTGTTTTTAGTGCACCTGTTTGGCATTAACGTTTGGCAACCATAACTCCTCCAAATATCATGTGTCTTTACTTTAAACAGTAGTCATACCTTTTGTTCTATTATTTATACCTTACAAACAATCTACACTTGTGTTATTATTAGGGCTGGGCAACGATTAATCGCGATTCATCGCATCCAAAATAAAAGTTTGTGTTTAGATAATATATGTGTGCGTAGTGTGTAGAATTATTTTGTAGATATAAATACACACGCATGCATGTATATATTTAAGAAAAATGTGTTATTAATATATCAAATATTTATATTTATACATAATATTAATTATGTATATATATATAAAGTGTATACATGCAAATATTTCTTAAATATATACATGCATGTGTGTGTATTTATTTAAACAAAATTATTATACACACCACACACACATATATTATGTAAACACAAACTTTTATTTTGGATGCGAATCGTTGCCCAGCCCTAGTTATTATGTTGTAATCTCACGTTATTCTTTATACCATGGTCTGTCTGAATACTCGAATCTGATTGGCTGGTTAACCGTTTAATGCACAGGTCAGTTTAATCACTGATCTATATTAACACACTTACAGTATATAGATAGTGCTACTCAAACACAGAAACATGTTATCATCATCACTCCCGCACAGTATATTAATAAAATAGCTTTGCACACACACATATAAGCGATAACGAAGCCTGTAATTTTACTCAAATTTATTGACTTATCTCCCGGATATGTTGTCAGTGGGCTATTGCTTGGAAATGTCTTGTCGTTATTGTAGGTCTGTATGATATATCATAAACAGAAGAATGTTCTTCCATCTCCATCTAATCATTCGTTTTGTTATCGCTCTTTTGATGGTTTTCAGCCTTATCTTTCAGCAAATTGTATAGTTGTATGGTGTATAGCGAAACACCCAAAACACTATCAAAACACTCCATTCTTCGTGAAAGTTGGATAAAAAAGCACACAGGAATCAAAAACCTTGAGAAAATGATAAACGACCCCGCCAAATCCCAGAGATGCCGATTCGCACAGGACTAATATTATCACACGACCTCGTGTTCGCCGAAATATAGACGGTCATTTGCGGGGGAATTTATGCTTTACAAATTACAGACATGGCCGATTCCCACGGGATTAAAATCACAGACTACCTCCGCAATTATTACAAATGACTAGAGGTCACCAGGTAATACTTATCCCATCCGAATAGGTCTTATGACGCTGCACAGACGCAGGTAATTCACACACGCATCTCTCTCTCAATTCATTCAAATAAATGTAATCTAATCGCTGCTTTATCTCCGTGTCTGACTCAAAGCGGGCAAAATGCTGGATCCAACGAGCCGTAACTGATGAAAATAACTGCTACCAGTCACATTTAGTGCTGCAAACATCAATGACAGCTTGAACTTAAAAATTCGGACATGGTATAAGCGCCATAACCCACAGCTAGCTGTGCATTAAATGACTTGAATGCACTATCATCATGCATTAAAATAGTTTAATGCACAGCTGGATGTGAGGATTATAAAGATTTGTGTGTATGACTGCACAAGCCTCATGTTTATGGCCTGTTCCCTACGCTCCTCAACAGTCCTGTGTGAAAATAAGAGCAGTCTGCCGCTACCAGACACATTAAACGTGATGATGGGCTTTTATGAGCCGTTTATGGCCAACCAGGGGCAAGATAATAAAGTTAGACGCCAGTCTGCACAGACAATCATTGTGAAATCTGATCACTTAGCATGCAACTGTCTGAAATGTGCAGAATACATCAAATCCGCATGCATGGTTCATATCTAAAATTTCCCTTAACATGACAATTAGTGGGAAAGGACAACAAGTGCAAACAAAGAGACTGTGATCTTTTTATACAATGAAATAAAATTTGGTGTAGAAACAGTTTTCACTATTAAAGAGATACCTCACCATTCATGAGCCAGACACTAGACGGGTCAGACTCGGCTTAATTTAGTCTTAAATTTTTTTTTTTTTAGCTTATTTTGACTCTCAGAGAAACTAACTTTTAAAAACTAGGGTCTTTAAAAGTAATTAAAAAAATAAAAGTTCTGTCGTCATTTATTCACAAACCTGTATGACTTTTGTCTTCAGCAAAATACACACAAACAAACAATGCTGAATAATATTTCAAATGTTTATGTCCATACAATGAAAGTCAATGGGGTCCAAAACAACATTGGACCCCATTGACTTTCATGTTATGGACAAAGAACACATATTTCAAAATAACTTCTTTTGTGGTCCACGAGAGAAAGTAAGGTGAATGAGGGTGATGACAAAACTATAATTTTAGGGTGAACTATCCCTTTAAATCTGCAAAAAAAAAAGTGGTACAATAAATACTGTCATGGTGCATAAATACCTTATTATTCTATATATATTTTAAATAATATAGTTCAGATGCAAAAGCCTCTAGGTGCCATTGGAAATTTTCTTATATTAAGCTTATATATTCAAGTTCAGTAATTTCACTTAAATGACAATTAATAGGTAATCCTCATTGCAATTTAAGCGAAATTACTGAACTTAAATATACAAGAAAATGATAAAAATGATCATTCTAGAAGAAAATTTCAAATGGCACTTACTAGAGGCTTTTGCATCTGAACTCATAAGATCGATGTTGTTTTTTTCTAATTAAATTAATGAAAATTAACTTATTATTTATTTTTTTTTTTATTATTGCAATGAAAAATAGTGGCAATGTGCCATTATTGTTATGAAAATGTTGAAATAATATGGTATGTATGGTCTTTAATGCTCCTAAAATGACAGAAAGAAATCTCAGCAGAGAACAGGAAAAAGTCAAATGAAGGCAATCGAAGGCTATCACGTTCTCAGGGTTTGCATGCAAGCGATTTGTGGAACGCCACGGTGTAAGTGTGACCCGAAACGAACTGCTGCATCGTCCTCATTAAAGCACATCTTCCCAGCGCAGCAGTCAACTTTGACAAGGACATCAACGAGTCACGTCAGACGTCTCATTCTGTCAGTCAAACGTCACTAAAGCAAGTCTCACCTCAGCAATCCTCAACATGTTGTGTCCATTGATCTCAAATGTAGAGGAGTAGGTGACACAAAGCAGGACCTACAACAGAAAGAACATTAGCCGTTTAATATCACAGCCCCTCGAACGACACTTCAGGATTAGAAACGGGAGATGAGGAACACACAC
Organism: Pimephales promelas; assembly: GCF_016745375.1. The sequence goes on along the minus strand of NW_024121388.1, from coordinate 4,673,591 downwards.
GTGCAAGTAATGCTGCAAATCTGTCCAATTACACGACATGTGCAGAGCGGACACTGAATTCATTACGCCGGATAGAAGCAGCAACACACTGTTTTTGACACCGACTATTCCAGCTCAGTTGTGGGAACGTCTTTTCTCCACAGAACAAATCATGAGTGATGGGAATAAAGACGTTATAAAAGAGGTAAAAACGATATAAATACTGTTCGTTTTCTCACACAAACCGCTCGTTTCGTGTCTTAGGCCATCAATGTGTTCTTACATTTACGAGTCATTAAATCATGTTTAACTTGGACTTCTCTGTGCATGCTCTTTGAGGTGGTGACCATAGACCTCCATTATATGACTGATAGACAAGAACGGTTTGACCGAAAAATATCAAAGAAACAAAGACTCCTACATCTTGGATGCCCTTGAGGTAAGATAAAACATCCCAAAAATTAATTTCAAATTGAACTATCCCTTTAAATTGTTTACTTTTGTGAGGAAGAAAACACTACAGTATGTCTACCAGTTGTGTGACAGTTTTATCATTTTAATTTGCACTACAAAGTGTGTGTGTATATTTTGTATTACTGTTTATTCGTTTTTGGGGCGTTTCTTAAGAAGCATAATTTATTTTTAGACTTATTTGTTGGCCAGTTGAGCAATAAATATTAAAAGTTCTAAACAATATATTGTGTTTTATTGTTCCACTATGATTACAATAATATTTTGACTTGAATAGGTGTCTCTCACATTGTCCCGCAGCAACATTAAAATATTGTCGATTAGTGTACAATGTTTTATAATCATATTTGTTTTCTATTTAGTGTGTTTTATTGTTATATTGGGGGAATCCAAGTTATTTAACATATTTGCACTTCCTTTTGTTTGTTTTTAAAGAAATACAATAGTTACTCTCCCTGGTATTTAGTTACTTTTATAATGATGTAACTCAGTGAGAAGTAACTAGTACTTTTTGTAAAGTAACATGCCAAACCCGCAAATCACACACACACACACACACTGATGATGGTGTAGAGCAGAGAAACACACACCTTCATGACCTCCACCTGCAGGTCTTCATGTAAGGCGGGCGTCACCCGGATGGCCTCCAGGATCTGACCCAGAAGCTGCTTCTCCGGGCCCTCGCTCTCCACAGCGGCAAAGCAATCCTCACACAGGATCTTCTGTCAACACACAAACATGCAAAAGACTGAGAAAAGTATGAACTAAACAACATTTATTGAAATAAAAACGAACACTGGTCATTTTGCCATGTGTAAACTGAATTATAAACGTATAAGACGTGAGTGGTTGCACATTGCTAAGCATTCACCGTAAAACTGATCATAGTTTGGAGTAGGGGGCGTGTCCTAGACGGGTTGATTTCAAACATCAACAGTGTTTCTCAGAAATCGCTTACTGCACCTTTAATGAAATATAGATGGGTTTTTTTTTTTTTTTTTACGTTAAATTTAAAGGGATAGTTCACTTTGAAATTAATTTTTGGTATGTTTTATCTTACCTCAAGGGCATCCAAGATGTAGGCGTCTTTGTTTCTGCAGTATTTTCAATTTTGATATTTTTAGGTCAAACCGTTCTTGTCAGTCATATAATGGAGGTCTATGGTCACCACCTCAAAGAGCATGCACAGAGAAGTCCAGATTAAACATGATTTAATGACTCGTAAATGTAAGTACACATTGATGGCCTAAGACACGAAACGAGCGGTTTGTGTGAGAAAACGAACAGTATTTATATCGTTTTTACCTCTTGTAATCACAGCCACGTCCAAGTGATCTGAGAGTGCGTGGGCGCTTTGTGGCTGTAACGATATAAATACTGTTCGTTTTCTCACACAAACCGCTCGTTTCGTGTCTTAGGCCATCAATGTGTACTTACATTTACGAGTCATTAAATCATGTTTAATTTGGACTTCTCTGTGCATGCTCTTTGAGGTGGTGACCATAGACCTCCATTATATGACTGACAAGAACGGTTTCACCTAAAAATGTCAAAATTGAAAATACTGCAGAAACAAAGACACCTACATCTCGGATGCCCTTGAGGTAAGATAAAACATACCAAAAATTAATTTCAAAGTGAACTATCCCTTTAAATTTAAAGTAAAAACAAAACAAAAAAAACACCTATATTTCATTAAAGGTGCAGTAAGCGATTTCTGAGAAACACTGTTGATGTTTGAAATCAACCCAAACTATCCCTTTAAGTTCAATCTGTAAAACTGATTTAGTTATGGCAACCACAGCTTCCATTTTTACAATAAATTCTGTATATTCTGGTCCAAAGATATGGTCTATTAATGTCCATAGTGCAAACTAGAGCCCGACCGATAAAGGATATTGAAGGCCGATACCGATACAAATATTTGTTGGTTTTAAAATCCGATATATCGGCCGATATTTTTATTATTTTTCTATTTCAGAAACGAGCAATAAAATATTATCAGATTTCCCTAACATTAGTTATTTGTAGTTAATAATGAGTTTTAACTAAAATAATATGTTAATGGATAACTGGTTCTCTCTGCCTGACTCTGGCTGGATCAGCGGGTTGCAGGATGTGTGGCGCGTTATACACGACTGTTGCCAACAGGGACTGTGTAGAGTGCCCTCTGGTGGACAAACTATAAAACTCCAACACTCATGACATGGTTGAAGCGTGATTCGCCCGTTTTTATTTTATTTTTGAAATATTCATTTATCGGCCATTATAACTGCCGATACCGATATTTTAGAAAATGCCTAATATCGGCCGATAATATCGGTCTGGCTCTAGTACAAACATCCCGAAATGAGTTATAAGTCTAACATTGGCTAATCAGAGACCAAATAGATTGTGTCCTGCTTTATCTTTTATTATTTGTACCTAAATAATGGTGGATAAGACACATGCCTTTGGTGTGAGAGACCCAGGTTCGAATCCACTGTGAGACACCAATGTGTCCCCGAGCAAGACACTTAACCCCTAGTTGCTCCAGAGGCGTGCGACCTCTGACATATATAGCAATTGTAAGTCGCTTTGGATAAAAGAGTCAGCTAAATGAATAAATGTAAATGTAAAAGTGTGTTGAGTTACGCACACACCTGCATTCCAGTGAGGGCAGTCTGAGCCAGTTTAGTGTTTTTAGACTCCAGCGCCAGCCGAAGAGGGAATAAACACTTCTCTCTGCACAGAAATGAACACCGCAGAACATGAAAGATAAAACTGAAGCAGTTCCTAGTGTCACTGTCAGCCTCTGGGGATTCTCAGACACTGCTATATGAATAAATATTTTTTAAAAATCCCATTTCAACGGTATATAGGAACAATTATTATACATTTGGTTATTTTAATACTTTATCAATGGCTTTTCACTGTGTATAAATGAAAGATTTAAAAACAGGGAATGTAATGCAAAACCTAATAAATGTGCATTGTCTTTTATGGATTATGTATGGATCATAAAGGTTATATATCTGAGAAAATACAAACGCTGACAATATAAATATGGTATATGGAAGGAAAACACTTGCCTGAGTTTAGATGGAGGTGTTTTAACTGATCCATTCTGAGCTTGAAGGGTCTCTGTGCAAACACAAGCAAAATTAGGGGAAAAGTATATCAAAATAGACCAAAAATTAATAATTTGCAACCCCATCATTCCTAATTATTTAAAGTAGGGGCGGGATACGCTCACGTGACGTTGATGTAACATAATGTTAATGTTGATGTGCTATCATGTGTTTTAAACAGGTTAAACCGTTTCGCTAAATGCACATGTTTCTGAGTCTGACAAGCGAGAGCGCACGGGAACTGAACCGAGTGCTTTTTGCCGCCTAATAACGGTAAAATACACACTCTCATGTGTCAAAATGCCCATCTAAGCAACTATCCTCATAATTTATGTCTTAAGTGAAGGAAAACTGTGGAGAAAGAAAGCGCGTGTGTAACAGGATCCATGCATTGGCTCTTAAAGTGACAGCAGCCTAATGTGTTATTAATGTTAATCGAACAACAAAAAAAGAGAAAAACTCTCAATGCTCTTGACTGAATCACTTTAATAAGAATAGACTTAATTTAACCAGTGAAGATTATGATTTTTTATACATTTGATTATGCAATTCATATAGGCTAGTCGCTATTTCTTATTTCTACTGTTGTCCTATTGCCTGTAATCAGTTTATTTGTTCGTATGTTATCACTGACTGTTTACTCGTCTTCTGTAAGCTTGCGAATTTGTATGTAGGCTAGTATTAGTTTATTTGTGATACTGAAATGATGGTATCAAATATTTGCTGATATAAAACCCTTCTTTAAAGCAAAAATAACTATATTGAGATATATATCGTTATTGTGAAATGCAATTACTCATGATAAAATCCCAACCCGGGCCTTGCTATACTGTAATCTGAGATATTCATAGCTCCGGTAAAATGAGCCGGAGTGTTTTGAGCCGCTCATTTATTGCCACAGCATGAAAGGTCAATTAAGGTCATGAAGCTACACGTCATCTTCAACTACTGCCTTTGCCCAAACAGCCTATTAGTTAAACACAGAATAACGGGCCTTACAACTATAACACTTTAAATATTTATTATATTAAAGATTACAATAAATTGAAATATTTGTTATAATTTATTATCATTAATACAATTAGTTAATTTCATTAAATATTCTAATTAGGGCTGTCAAATGATTAATCGCATCCATAATAAAAGTTTGCGTTCGCATAATATGTGGGTGCACTGTGTATAATTATTTTGTATATATAAATACACACACATGCTTGTATATATTTAAGAAATATCTTCATGTATATATTGTATATAGATTTATATATAATTCATATTATATATATATATATATTTTTTTTTTATATAAATAATATTTTTTCTTAAACATACACGCATGTGTGTGTGTGTATATATATATATATATATATATATATATATAAATAATTATACACAGTGCACCAACATATATTATGTAAACACAAACTTTTATTTTGGATGCGATTAATCAGGATTAATCATTTGACAGCACTAATTCTAATATAATAATGATGTTGCTGTTATTTAATTAATTTCTGGATCATGCTAAAAGCAAAAAAAAAAAAACTATAATATCTTTATTACCAGCAAAATAAAAATTAAAAGATTAAATTAACCATTAAAACATTTAAGCTTCAATGAATGCAGTAAAGTAATGTGGTTTTACCATGCCTTAATTATCATAATTTCATATTATCAACATACACTATTCGCTATTCATATTAACATGTTCGACTGAATTTGCATGGTACTCCAAAGTATTATTACTCATAGTGCATGTCCAAAAACAGTATTAACATGTGACTTTTTCCATTTTTGACTGCATGCATTTTGAAGCCAAACCATTCAACACTATAACAGTGAAATAAACATGGTTTAAATGCACACAGGTTGCATGCATATATATATAAACTATTTAATTTCAATTCGCATGTTTTCATTCCCCCAAAAAAGTGCAATTTGACAACACACCCTGTCACAGCTGTTATAAGGATTCAGTTGCAGTACATAAACATCCGCGAAAGCCGGGCACACTTTTGCTCTGACTGTACACTGTACATTATTTTTAATAAGCTGAGCGCGCGACCATCTGCTCTGAATCCGCATTTGGTTGATCGCTCACAGGTGCATCTTACCGCGCGCGACGCCGCACGCGTCCCGCATCGCTTTATGTTTGCTGCCCGACGCGTCCTTCTGAAGCTTGCGGAGAATCTCCTCCATCGCGCTGGGAGGATGATGGATGAATGATATGCTGGAGAAATGATGGTTTCAGGCCTCCTGTCTAAAGCTCAGCATCCCTACAGTAAAGATGATTCACTTTAACAACAGTGATACGTCACACTCCACGTCAGTTGTTACTATATGCGTGTTCAGCGACACAAATACTATAAAAGAAAATATTGTTCCGACCAAATGAAAGGGTTTAACAGCATTCTAGAGCACCCATCTGATTTGTAAGGTGGGTGTCCAGCTACTTCCCGTCCGCGAATTAATGTACACGAAGGATTGGTCATTAATATTCATAAGCCACGCCTTCGTTGGTGGAGGGAAATAATGGAGCGTCACTCCTATCTGATTAATATATAGGAAGATCATTAACATAACAAAACTCTGCATATTTTTTTGGTCTAGAGAAATTTCATTCTAAAAATAATACAATTGAACAACTTAAAATAGATGGGGATGTCACAGACGACCAAGTTAAAATATCAAAATTTTGTACAGAATTTTATAGTGGTTTATATTCTTCCAAATTCTGTGATCATTCGGCTTATTTATTTCTAAATTCTATCTCTGAAATAAATTGTAAATCTGTCGACCCTGCACAAAAAGAGCTTTGTGATAGCTCAATTACTGTTGAGGAAGTCTCAAATGCTATCACACATATTAAAGTTAATAAATCTCCTGGGGTTGATGGCCTCACGGCTGAATTTTATAAAACATTTTCTGATCTTATTGCCCCGTTTCTTAAAGAAGTTTATATAGAGAGCATAGAAAATCATTGTCTTCCACCTACTTTAACTCAAGGTTTAATTACTCTTATCCCAAAACCAAAAAAAGACCCTCTGCTATTAGATAATTGGAGACCAATCTCTCTCTTAAACAATGATTATAAGATCTTTGCCTTAATTTTTGCAAATAGAATCAAATCAGTTATGGACCCCCTTATAGATGAAGCTCAATCTGGCTTCCTAAAGAAAAGACATATTTCAAATAATATAAGGTTAGTTCTAGACGTGTTGGACTATTCGCATTTAAGTACTGATGATGGATTTATTCTTTTCTTGGATTTCTATAAAGCCTTCGATACAGTGGAGCATGCTTTTATTTTTAGGTCCTTACAAAAGTTTGGCTTTGGAGATTTTTTTTGTAACGCTATACAGACAATGTATAGGAATGCAAACTGTTCTATTAAACTTAAATGTGGTTCATCATCTAGATTTAATTTAAACCGTGGTATAAGGCAAGGTTGTCCCATCTCCCCTTATCTTTTCTTGTTTTGCACTCAGCTCATGAATATCCATATTAAGTCAAGCCAATTAAAAGGCATATCTTTTGCTAATAGGGAAATTATAATATCCCAGTTAGCAGACGATACTGCACTCTTTCTAAAAGATCAACATCAAGTGTCAGAAGCTCTTAAAGTAATAGATGCCTTTTCTAAAGCTTCAGGCCTTTACTTAAACATCAACAAATGTGAATTGTTATCTGTTAAAGACTGTCAATTACAACAAATTGCTAATATCCCAGTAAAGGAGACTGTGACATATTTAGGGATTGTCATTTCGAAAGACCAAAAATCTAGATGTAAGATAAATTTTGATCCCCTTCTCCAGAAAGCTAAAGCAAAGCTGAACCATTGGCTTTTGAGGGATTTATCCCTAAAAGGTAGAGTTTTGTTATGTAAAGCTGAGGGACTGTCAAGATTAGTCTATACTGCGACTTCACTTGCTGTTTCTAAGGTGATGTGTAAATCTATTGATACTGCATTATTTAATTTTCTTTGGCGAAACAAAACTCACTATATTAGGAAGTCTATAATAATGAATAATTATGAATCTGGTGGTTTAAACTTCCTTGATTTCAGTACTTTAAATAATGTTTTTAAAATAAATTGGATTAGACATTTCATTCTAAATCCGAATTCCCTTTGGAATTTTATACCCAATCTTGTTTTCTCCCAAGTAGGTGGTCTTGATTTTCTATTGATTTGCAACTATAAAATTGAGAAAATCCCTTTAAATTTGTCTTGCTTTCACAAACAAATGTTGCTGGCTTGGTCCCTTTTATATAAGCATAATTTTTCACCCATAGATATTTAATTTGGAACAATTACAATTTATTATTTAAAAACAAAACCTTATTTTTTGAAAGATGGTTTTCAGCAGGTATAATACGAGTAGGTCAATTACTAAATCAAGAAGGTATGCTGCTAACTTACTCTGAGTTTTTAGATCTCCATAAAATTCCAGTGACGCCCAGGGAGTTTTCAATTGTCATGGATGCGATCCCTACAGGGGTCTTAGCATTATTCAGAGCTAATAACCAAACCAGTACTACACCCCTTACTTCCTTTAATTTATTTGATACTGAAATTGGGAAGATTTGTTTTGGCCCCGGAGTCGTAAATGTAAATAAAACCATTCGTTCATTGTTTCAAAAAGATATTGTCACGAGGCCAAACTGTATTGTTTACTGGAATAGACTGGTTGAAGGTCTGTTATGGAAGGCCATCTGGACTTTACCAAACAAATATTTATTGGTAAACAAAATAAAGGAAATTAGCTTTAAAATCTTACACAGGTACTACCCAGTAAATAATTTTCTTGTTAAATTTAAAAAGGATATTGATCTGAACTGTTCTTTTTGCAATACATTGCCTGAAACTTTGTTTCATCTGTTTTGGCATTGCGCTCATGTAAGAAAGTTTTGGAAAGACTTATCTAGATTTATAATTCACAATATTGACCCCTCTTTTTCTTTGTGTTTAGAAAATGTTATAGCTGGTTTTAATAATATTCCTTCAAATAAAAGGAAGGAATACTATATTATAAATTTAATTTTAATTTATGCTAAATTCCATATACATAAATGTAAGTACAATAAAACCAAACCTTTGTTTTTGGTTCTTGAAAAAGAAATGCAATTATATATCAAAACTATCCTTCATTCCCACAATAAGAAAGCAATTAAAACTATTTCGATTTGTGAATCCTTTGATATTTTTATATAATGTTTAGCCTCCCCCCCTGGCTGTCTGTTGTTTGTTTTTGTTTTTTCAGCTTGTTTTTGTTTTCTCCATTTTGTATATATTGCAATTCTGACTGTATATTGACTTTGTTGGTTAGAATAAAAAAAAAAAAAAAAAAAAAAAAAAAAAAAAAAAAAAAAAAAAAAAAAAAAAGATCATTAACATATTAGATAATATTTGGCATTTGAAGAATACCAAGTAAATGTAACAATATCTGAATAATATGCATGAGGTAATATTTCGCCATAGTATAGGTACTTCATTATTTTTGTCCAGAAGAAAAAATGCTGCCTGCACTGGATTTTTTTATGTTTATTATATTCATAAAATGAAAAAACTTTTCATGGTTTTTCATTTTATTTTATACACCCCTATAATTGGCAAACTTAAAGTCACCATGAAATCAAAACTGACCATTCTTGTTTTTAATGTAAAATTGCAATATATAAATGAGTTGTCCGTATTTATTTTATTAAAATAATAATGATTACTGATTACTGGCACGAGGGTGGACCAACCTGTCAATCACAAGAGATCGACCATGGCTCTGGCTCTGACCACACCGACCGTGGACAAATGTCCCGCCCTACATTTTTTCTCTTTCCAGATACCGACTTTAAATAACAAAAAATTACCAGATTGAGGTCTGAGCCTTTTCATATTTCCGTCTAGAGGGTAAATTTGACAGCAAAACTTAAAGTATGTCTTTTCATGATTTAGTCTATTTCTGTGCACATGAAACATCATTTGAGATTAGTGATTTTTTTATGTATTTAAATTGGACAAAAATAAAATTAAAATACAACGTGAGCGATTTTATGTAGCTTTTTATGGCAGACGGGTAGACTTTTATTTTTAAACCGCAGACCGATTACTTCCGGTTTCTGGACTGGCTGCAGTAACAGGTCTCTGTCCATGCGGGGGCACTCGCGGTCGAGTGCAGAGTGAATGGGAGTCAATGGTGTTTCACCCCCCGAAATCCACTTTTCTCAGGATGTAATTTTTTGTCAAGTAATTTGAAAGTTGCATTCAAAAGGGAGGGCTAAGAAAATACACTCAGCTTAAAATTGCATTTTTAAGTTCACTTATCTGTTCTAAAAATCAGTTCAAAAATGTGATGACGTCACACAATAGCAGAATGCTAGCGTGTTCCGGCCAGCAATGGGCTAACCTGTAAGACATCGAAAGGACATAAGTACTCGTTCATTCGACTTTTGGCCTATAATCTACATTGAACTTATGGAATCAACAATAAAATCTATGTTGATTTAACGACAAGCAGGTGAAAAAGACACATTTAGCCGTTTAGCCCCATAGACTCCCATTCATTCTGCGCTCGCCCGCGATCACATCCAGTGGAATTCTAATGGAACTGCAACCAAGTGCCAAGGCTCTCCGTAGACGGGCTCTGCCGCAGCCCAAGTGTCTCCAGCGCTGCTGTCACTCCCAAACTCACTCGTCATGATGGCTGCCGTGTGGCGAGCTCGCGTATTTGCCCGCTCTGTCGTCCGTTTCTCTGATCGTGATTTGTAAAATATTCGTTGAAAGCACGTCTTTAAAAGCGACATTATAAGAGCTCGCAAAATAACTTGTTATGGTCAGTAAAAGCTGTGTTTCTAAGATTAGCTACTGCTAATCAGTATCTAACATTAGCATGTTAGCAGCTGTGACGTATTATCGTCCTGTCACACACATCTGAGTTGTTTTTACTGGATAACAGTCTTAAATGATTCTTTAAACGCATAGCATGTACTTACAATCATAAATAATGTCCATATATTTAAAACATCGTCTACTTTATTCATGCATGTTTACATGTTCTGCAAATCACGAAACAACTGGACTTGTATTTTGATGCACTGAATAGGAATATAATTAGATTTTTTATTTTGTGCAATATTTTTTTTTTTTATGTAGTGCAATAATAATTTCTCGCATCTCTGAGTCCTGGTGATTAATGCTTGTCAGGTTTCTGCTAGTCTCTGATTGGTCAGTTTTATTTTTAACACCAAACATGGACGTGGCTTAAGTTTCTTTTTTTTTATCTGCGTCACGTCTTTATAAATTGTACCTGCTAAACATAATATGTTAGTTGAAGTTACTGAATATGTGTTATTTCTAGGCTGAAATCAACCAAAATACTGATGGCACTGTTGAAGAAGTGGAAGATGAAAATTCAGAGGATACTAATATTCAAGTTAGTGAACCTGATCTCTTTTTTTTAAAAGACAAATGAGAGAAAGTTGCAGGTGTCTTTATGTAACATTTGCTTTCATCAAATACTTATAATTTAAATCATTTTAAGATTATTCCTACATCATGTTTAATATTGAAAATTCTTTTCTCTCTGTATTTACTTTCTTAAAACACTGGTTTTATTGTGCACAGTTCATCGGCGTATGTTATTCCAAAGTTAATAATTTATTAAACAATACTTTACTCCACCTCTGAAATGATTGGCCTTTTTGGATGTGTCACAATTTTCCCTCTTACTTTTTAGCCCCTCCCATCCTCCAATATCTCCCCATTCTGGATCGGGATACTTCTTTGTGATTGGCTAAAACCAAGTCCTCTACTTTATTTTTTTGTGCCTTCACTTGGAAAAAAGCTGCAAATCTCGAAACTTTTTGTGCTGTTTTATAGACATTTGTGTAATGTCCAATCATTTAACAAAGTATAATCATTTAATCATACCATTGGATATATCAGTGAATCATTTAAGCCAATGGAATTCAAGGATTAATACCTGATATCACAATAAAATAAAAGTCCCGCCCTTTATGTATAATTCCGATTTTATAACTTGCAAATCAGAATTCTGACTGATATAAATAAACAATTGCAACTTTATCTCACAGATGTAAGATGTAAACTCGCAATTGTTTATATCTCGCTATGCTGAATTCTGACTGATTAAATTCGCAATTATGAAATAAATACTCGCTCAATTTTATATCTTGCAATTCTAACTTTTTTTCCGCGCAATTGTGAATTCCGAATTTATAACTTGAGAAAAAAAGACACAATTGTTTAAATCTTGCGAGTTTATAACTAGCCATTCTGAATTCTGACTTTTTTTTTTGCAATTGTTTATATCTCGCAATTCTAACTTTTTTCTCGCAATTGTGAATTTATAACTTGAGAAAAAAGTCGCAATTGTTTATATCTCGCAATTCAGACTTTTATCGTGCAATTGCGAGATTATAACTAGCCATTCTGAATTCTGACTGATATTGACTCGCGATTCCGAGACAGGAACTCGCAATTGTTCATATCTATACCTATCGATAAAAGGCGCAATAACCTTTTTTAATTTTTTATTCTGTAGCAGAAACAAGTTTCCATAGAAATCTTGCCTGATCACGGAAGTAAAATGTGCTTTGAAAGGCTTTTTATTGTCATTATGACTGAAGAAGCCATGAAAGCTCACTTGTTTAGAAGGTGTGGTAATCCTTAATTTCCCATGAGCCTAATCCATCAGTGCGTGTTCAGTGGGTCTGTAGCTGATGTTTGATGTTTCAGATGGAGCTCAGTGCTTTCCGGGCCAAGTGGATGTCCGAGCTTCAGCCTTCAGGTGGGAGGAGGAGCCTCCAGAAATCTGCTGAGCTGAAGAGGAGACAGGAAATAGCTAAAGAGGAAAAGGTGTGAACTCATGAATATTCATACGGTGTGCTATAAGGAAAAGCGGCTGCTTGATCGCCACAGTGATGATTGATGTGTACAGTCACTTGGCCTTGGGTTTCCTCTGACTGTGAATGTGTGCTTTCTCAGGCCCGAGAGCTGTTCCTGAAGGCAGTCGAGGAAGAGCAGAATGGAGCGGTTTATGAAGGTTTTCGCTCATTTCTTTATTTAGATTAGACTAATACACTTATGAAGTGGATTGCGTGAAGAAGTGAAGGTTAACATTTCCTCTGTTGATGTTTTGCAGCCATCAAGTACTACAAGAGTGCGATGCTGCTGGTCCCGGACATTGAGTTTCGGATCAACTACAGCAGAACTCCTGATCCGGACCGGAGTGGGGGCTAGTAAGTGCTCGGATCACGTGTGCTCATGGAAAACTTGGATGAAAGTTTATAAAAATAGAGAAAGTTGGTTCAGTTCTGATGGGAGACGATTCCACAATAATGGCACAATGCAAAAAAATGTGCTTAATTTTCTACATGCAAAATTCTTAACAAGTACCTGTTCCTGCGCTCTAGCTTGGAGGACAACGAGAAGGACCGCGAGATTGACGATCTGCTGACCTACTTCCAGCAGCAGCTGATGCTGGGCTGCGACACCATGAAGCTGTGTGAGCCGGACACAGACACGTCACAGGTGCACATCTCAGGTACTGCTCACACTGGACCATACATAAAGACCCATGAATGAGGTCTCAAATCGACCGGCTCATTTAGGAGAGGTGTGCTATGACTTTTCTAAGCGATCGGTGGTACGATGCTCGTCTGGCGGGCGATAAAGTGAACGAAAAAAGTCCCATAGACTTAACATTGGCACAAAATGTGTGAGATCATATCTTTTGACCAGAAGGTCATAGAGACTTGGGGTTGGGCTCTTTTGACTCAGCCTATCATGCAGCCAACAAGTAGTGACATAATAACTGCATATTCACGCCCTAGCAACCACTTAAGGCAGCCTAGCAACCATAAAACAACATATTCAGGCCATATCTCAGCTCCAGAAAACAGAAGAAAAATGAAGTTTGCCTTTTTTGACTCAGACTGTCAACTAGTCTTTAAATATTAACTCATAAATTGTATAATCACACAATAGCAACCATATAGGGTACCCTACTTATACACCAGATCTCGCCTTGGCTGCGGCAGTTCATTGGAACGTATGCGTCAATAGAGCCGCCATCATGGAACAGGGAAGCCCCTCCTCTTTAAAGGGATAGTTCACCCCAAAATGAAATTACTCGCCCTCATGTTGTTCAACCCTGTTCATCTTCAGAACACAAATTAAGATCAGACATGATAATCACTCACCTTTCGGTGAAATTCGCCATTTTGAAACCAAAATAGGTGACCTACATGAATCGTGTAGATTCGATGACAAAATGTTTGGGTGGGGGTTGGGGAGTGACTACAGTGACTTAAATTTTAAGTTTATCAAGTGACGAGAACACTTTTTGTGCGCAAAAAACAAACATAAGTAACGACTTTATTCAACTATTCACTTCCTTCTCTGTTGGGGTGAACTATCCCTTTATTGCATAAGCGTCAATGTAGGCAAAGTTTTAATGGAAATTAAATCAGCATAAATTGAAAGCGATTTTCTAGTTTTTTTGTTCGTTCCAATGATCAGAAAAAAAAAATCTTCCTATGTCAGATTTTGTTCGTGAGAACATCCATACGCAGCACAAAAGTCCGAAAATCCATGAATTCGAAGTACAGGCAGAGTTAGCAGCTACTTCCCATGACAAGAGCCCTGTCCAAGATGGCGGCGGTTTTGACGCATGCTTAGAACCCCAAGGCGACATCTAGTGTGTATATCTATGACCCTGGACCTGCTCTGTTCACATTCACAGAGCTGTCATGTTCCCCTGACAGTCTCTCTCTCTCACGTCCACAGCTTTGCCCTTCGAGGTGCTCATGTATATCTTCCGCTGGGTGGTGTCATGTGACCTGGACCTTCGAGCCCTGGAGCAGCTCTCATTGGTTTGCAGGGGTTTCTATATCTGTGCAAGGTGGGCTCACATACTCACCAAACATCTCTGAGGAAACCAGCTTGGAGTCATAGCAGAAATGCGATGTGCGTTTGCCATTGGATTGTGTGTGTTTCGCCGCAGGGACCCTGAGATTTGGCGCTCTGCTTGTTTGAGGGTGTGGGGGCGAAGCTGCACCAAAATGCTGCCGTTTTCATCCTGGAGAGAGATGTTTTTGGAGAGGCCACGTGTGCGCTTTGATGGTAAACGTGTGCGTTTATGTACAGTCAAACCAAAATTTATTCAACATTACTCACATTATCACAGTTTATTCGCTATAGTTTAGAAAATGGTAATAAAATATGAGCAGAACTCAGTTGATATTTGACTGGTTTTGTCCGTCCTTCTGTTAGAGTCTCACACAGGAATTATGTTGAATATCTGTCAGCTGTTAAATTTAACTACACCATTACAATATACCAGTTTGGCTCAATTCTTAATTTTGTTCATTCTGTGTGTAAAAAGTTCGCATTAGCAATTAAAGAAAAAATACTTCAGCAAAACATGGTCAGGTCAAAGTTTGGTCCCATATTTTTATTAATTTTACTGTTAGTCACTGTATGAAGGATTTTTGGCTATAAAATGAAATTTAGTGTCCTGCACACACCTTTATATCTGGTGTCTGAATAACTTTTGGTTGGACTGTGTCGTCTTAAATATATGCTGCAGGTACAGTGTTTAATAAACGTCTGTGGTTCGTCCAGGTGTTTACATCAGCAAAACCTCATACATCCGTCAGGGGGAGGAGTCTCTGGACGGCTTCTACAGGGCTTGGCACCAGGTGGAGTATTACAGGTGAGATCTGGGCTTTAAAGGGATACTCCTCTCAAAATCACAGTTCTGTCAGCATTTACTCCCCCTCGTGTACGTCCAAACCTGTGTGCGTTTACAGTACTCTCTTTTGAATCCGACACGGAAGTGACTTAAACTGCAGTTCATCGACTGGCCACTAGAGACAGGCTGCAAAAGAGAGTCAATCCCATAGACTCCTCTTGTTAAAATGCCCAACTTTACAGCAGAAATAAACATGTTTACAGCCTGGTGCAAAAAGTGGTTTTGGTCTATATTGCTAATTTCGCCCTTTGTGTCGACTGTGAGGGGGGTGAATATTTTATAACTCATCCCTTTTAATTATATTAAAGAGTAACTAAACACTTAACCAACTTTTTTTAGTTAATGATCTGTAAGAATGGATCTTTATTAATGATTCGAGTAACTTTTTTGACATTTGTTTATAAAGTGTTCTATTTCTACAATATATGGTGTAAAAACGTCTTAGTGCTGCCCTCTTCAGGTTGAACGGTGGCTACTGCAGTTGAATTTTCCTATTGGATGTTCCGCACTTCGTGACGTACGCAGGTTTCAGCTCACCACGCGAGCTACGCCCTTGGCAGTATAAAAACCATCTTGCGTCGTCAAAACCACTGTAGGGAGTCAGGAATTGGGATTGTGAGTATTGAAAACAATCAGGATAGAGTGTTTTAGCATCTATTTCGTCCCCTCTATCTCCGCTGGGGTCTGCCCACTTTTTCAGCATTTTCAAATACTGCCAGTGGGTGGAGTCAGGCTCTGACCCGGGGTTTAGTTACCCTTTAAGCCTTAAATTTGCGCATAATTAAGGGCGTGGCCTCTTGAGTGACAGGTGGATAGAAGCTGATGTCACCACTAGCCGTTTGTCTGCTGTCTGTTAGCGTCGCCTCAGATAATCCCGACAATTTTCCCAGATAATTTTCCGGTTATTCGGGAGTGACACTGCCAAGATGGCGACGGCCGGCTCCGCCCACTTTTGCCGTCAAAAATGCTCTTCAGGACCCTATGGGTGACGTCACGGGCACTACGTACATATTTTTCTACAGTCTATGGTTTCCCCACTGGACTTGGGTCCCCTTTTAAGTTTCGCTTCGAGAGCAAACTTAAAATGCCCCTCGTTCAAAATATTGGCTTTATCAGTTTCTGTGAAAACAAATTTACAGATACATCTCATTAATAATCTATGTGTACTCATCTGTCCACAGAAATGTTCGAAATGATGCGATTGTGAAAGTTTAGAAAGCTAAATACTTATTTAATTAAATCACAACCTTCTGATGAGCACACTAAACTATATCGGGATTTTAGTTTGACTGACAGATGCTTTGGCAAAGGTTTATGCTAATATGTGACATTTTCTAAATGTTTTCTAATCTGTGGCGGCCGGGACAGATTTGACTAAGGCACATTTCTACACAAAATATTGGGAAGCAAACCATTTTAGAGCTCAGGTTTGGAAGTAAATGACAGATTTTTTTCATTTGTGGGTGCAGTATCTTGAGTGTCCCTGAACAGATTGGGTTTGGTTCAGTGTAATGAGGCTTTGACGAGACCAGGGCTATTTTAGACCTGTCTATCTGAAGTCTGACTATCTACTATATCTACACCGTAGTCAAAGTCTGTCTTTGTGAAACCGGCCCTGGTCTTTCAGGTACCTGCGCTTCTTCCCTGACGGTCAGGCGATGATGTTGACCACCCCCGAGGACCCGTTGGCCGCCGTCCCAAGGCTGCGCAGCAAGAACTCCAGGTGTGTGTGTGTCATGATTAACACACCTCTGAACTTGACATTTCTAGCCCATGTGACATGACGGTTAAAATGCTTCGATTCCCACAGGATGGACTCCATCATGCTTGGCCATTATCGGCTGTCCCAGGATACAGACAATCAAACCAAAGTTTATGTTGTTGTCTCCAAGAGGAAAGAAGAGGTTGGTTTGTTGTTTAACAGGTTTTAGCAATAAGCCGACTGATTTCTAAATGTCATAGTCATTTAACAAACACGTATTCATTACTTTCTGCATTCAATTATCATATTGTTTAAAGGGATACTCCTTTTTTTTGGAAATAGGCTCATTTTACCACTCCCCCAGAGTTAAACAGTCGGGTTTTACCGTTTTCAAATCCATTCAGACGATTTTCTGATATTTAGAAGAATATCAGTAACCAGACAGTTTCTGGTCTCATTGACTTCCATAGTATATATATGTTTTCCTACTATGGAAGTCAATGAGACCAGAAACTGTCTGGTTACTGATGTTCTTCTAAATATCAAAAAATAGTCTGAATACATTCGAAAACGCTAAAATTCAACTGTTTAACTCTGGGGGAGTGGTAAAATGAGCCTATTTCAAAAAAAAAAACAAAAAAAAACGGAGTATCCCTTTAAATTATCACATTTTTCGCTAACTGTGATTTGTATATGAAGAGTTCAGATCCAAAAGCCTCTAAGTGCCATTTGAAATTTTCTTCTAAAATGATCATTTTTATCAAGCTTGTATATTTAAGTTCAGTAATTTCACTTAAATGGCAATGAAGATTACCTATTAATTGTTATTTAAGTGAAATTACTGAACTTAAATATACAAGCTTGATAAAAATGGTCATTTTAGAAGAAAATTTCAAATGGCATTTAGAGGCTTTTGCATCTGAACTCTTCATATGTACATTTCTGAAATAAATAACTAATCTCTGATAACAGATCACTGTAAATTATAATGTGGACCCATTCTTCTCTGTAAAGCTGCTTTGAAACGATGTGTATAGGTAAACAGTAAGGTACTCGAGGCTAGTGCTGTGTTGTGAATAAGTCCCGGCTGAAGGGCGTTGTTCGGCACAAAGCGAAGCGGAGTAACCCCTTTAGCCGTGATTTATTCACGATACAGCACTTGCCTCGAGTACCTAAAACGGTTACCACACAATACAAATATTAAAATATTATATTCCGCTGAAAAAACATAGTCCTTGACCGTGAACAGCATCAGAGTTACACTATTTTGCCATTAGACTGTGGCAAAGAGTGAGTTAGTCAGTAGAGAAGACTTTTATATTGAAAGGACTCAAACATGTGATCACGGAGAAGCACAAATGACTAGGACACAGGAAAGGACAAGACATCACAGCGGACATTCAAACTGACTTTTCATTACGAATATAGGACTGACCTGACGGAAATGCTATATCTAGTGTAAGTGTAGGAACACTTACTTACTCAATCTCTCACAATACTCGACTCGACTATAAGCTTGGTTGCTATGGGGGTTGTGTCATGATAAATAGAGCTGTTGAGTTTCATCATGAATAAAACACAGCTATCAGAATTGACCAATCAGAATCAAGGACTGGAACTAACCGTGTTATAAAAATGAATGTGAGTTGCAGAAGGTGTCCGAGTACCAGAGGGGCCGGTTCTGCAGGCGGAACCCAGTTCCCGACGCCGAGCGCTCGTTTCACGTGGGACTGCAGCTGTCCTCTGGGGGGCGCCAGCGCTTCAACAAGCTGGTGTGGATCCACCATTCCTGCCACATCACCTACAGGTGCCGTGCCCTGCGTCTCAGTGTCCATACTAACATCCTAAACTGTGTGTGAGATTGAGAAGTGTATCCCAAAGCATAGTGTGCTGAAAAGAGTGTGTCAGAAGTAGGGGTGCTCCGATCAGGATTTTTGGGGCTGATCACCGATTACTGGAAGCTGTATCACCCGATACCGATCACCGATTACAGAGTCTATTTGAAGCCTTCTATTTATCATGTAGCATTATTATTAAACTATATTTAACAACAATGTACATTCAGTATTACATTTAAAGGAGCTAAACGCAAGTCTCTGAGTTTTTGCAGAACTACGCCCCCTCTGGCGACAAGCGAAACTGCAACCAGAGCTGTGCGCGTTCATGGAGGAACACACACATACGCACGTTTGCACGAGCTGTTCATAACTAAGGAGCATCAGCCGCACACTGTGCGGCACACATCTTTTGTTACAGTCATAATGAGGTAATACAGTAATAAATCTGCAAGTCATTTAAAATATATGAAAGGAAAGGCATTCGAGTAAATTACACACTTATGTGTGTGAGAGGGGGAAACGGGGGTAGTAGAAAACTTCGGTTTTTGTTTCCATCTATCTCCCTGTGCTTACTGTATCCACTTATGATTGAATTATTATGGAAACACGTTCAGTTATCACTTTGTATAGGCTATGACCCGTTTGAGCCCTAGAGCCGACCGGAGATCTCTCCGTTTGTTGAAAGCTTCCCGATGTTGACTCTCGTCTTATTCCGACGCATGGCACTGGACAGACAGAAGTTTTATTTTCTGTCTCACGTGGAGTTTGCGTTGGGGTTTGTAATGAGCTACAAGCCGGTCTCTTTCCGCGCCATATAGATTTAATGAAGTGCACGTCACCGAAAGCAACAGATATGAGCTGGATTTTATTAATCATCGGCTAATTTCAAAATCAGCAAAGACAGCAATAAGAGAGATCGGCAACAGGCCTGGTAAGATCATTTCATTTCTTTACTTTTAATGAAGATGGTAGTGTTAAGCGTCTGCGACTTACTTTCACTAATTCACTTTGATTTGCGATAGATTGCGGCGCTTGATGAAGGGGCTCAGCTCAGCTGCTCAGGTGATGCGCGTCGTCATATATGACTAAAATATCATGACATATAGCTTGGTTTCAACAACCAGATGCATTTACACTTGTCCAGTTTCGTCTGGAATACGGCACAGACCACGTCCTCAAGTGGTTTGAGCGATCGAATTCAAATCCGTCTCGAATGCGTTTCGGAGGGTATTTACACCCTGGTCTTTTCACGATCGAATAGCTATCCGATCACAGAAGACACATGAAGTGACCAGGTGTAGGCTAAACAGCCCCTTTGAATCCATCGTTTACTTTTGTGGAAAGCTGACTAGAGTTGTGTCGCTCGAGTTGTCTTCTCTGATACGGAGAACGGCGGCGAATAGCTACACGAACCTGCCAGACACAGCCAGGCGAGCGTGAACGCGCATGACGTCACGCCCAGTCTCAGATTCGAGCCCGAATCCCTCTTATATATTTCACTGTACAGGGTTATAGAGGCGATCGCAGTGATCAAAGAAGGGCTCATTCAGCCCATCAGGCGATTGTTTAAGCATGTATGGGTTAGAAAACGGCTATTTTTAACATGAAAAGTTGCGCAATGCACCTTTAAGAGAAGACAATGTATCATGAATTTACACCTGTGTATTTATCAGACATGAAAACGGGTCAGGGGTGAAAAAGGTGAGAAGGATGATTGACGGGTCAGTTTACAGTAACAGGATGATTGACGGGTCAGTTTACGGTAACAGGATGATTGACGGGTCAGTTTACGGTAACAGGATGATTGACGGGTCAATTTACAGTAACAGGATGATTGACGGGTCAGTTTACGGTAACAGGATGATTGACGGGTCAGTTTACGGTAACAGGATGATTGACGGGTCAGTTTACGGTAACAGGATGATTGACGGGTCAGTTTACAGTAACAGGATGATTGACGGGGTCAGTTTACGGTAACAGGATGATTGACGGGGTCAGTTTACGGTAACAGGATGATTGACGGGTCAGTTTACAGTAACAGGATGATTGACGGGGTCAGTTTACGGTAACAGGATGATTGACGGGGTCAGTTTACGGTAACAGGATGATTGACGGGTCAGTTTACAGTAACAGGATGATTGACGGGTCAGTTTACAGTAACAGGATGATTGACGAGGTCAGTTTACGGTAACAGGATGATTGACGGGGTCAGTTTACGGTAACAGGATGATTGATGGGTCAGTTTACGGTAACAGGATGATTGATGGGTCAGTTTACAGTAACAGGATGATTGACGGGTCAGTTTACGGTAACAGGATGATTGATGGGTCAGCTTACGGTAACAGGATGATTGATGGGTCAGTTTACGGTAACAGGATGATTGATGGGTCAGCTTACGGTAACAGGATGATTGACGGGTCAGTTTACGGTAACAGGATGATTGACGGGTCAGTTTACAGTAACAGGATGATTGACGGGTCAGTTTACAGTTTACGGTAACAGGATGATTGACGGGTCAGTTTACTGTAACAGGATGATTGACGGGTCAGTTTACAGTAACAGGATGATTGACGGGTCAGTTTACAGTAACAGGATGATTGACGGGTCAGTTTACAGTTTACGGTAACAGGATGATTGACGGGTCAGTTTACAGTTTACAGTAACAGGATGATTGACGGGTCAGTTTACAGTAACAGGATGATTGACGGGTCAGTTTACTGTAACAGGATGATTGACGGGTCAGTTTACGGTAACAGGATGATTGACGGGTCAGTTTACGGTAACAGGATGATTGACGGGTCAGTTTACAGTAACAGGATGATTGACGGGGTCAGTTTACGGTAACAGGATGATTGACGGGGTCAGTTTACAGTAACAGGATGATTGACGGGTCAGTTTACAGTAACAGGATGATTGACGGGTCAGTTTACAGTAACAGGATGATTGACGGGTCAGTTTACAGTTTACAGTAACAGGATGATTGACGGGTCAGTTTACAGTAACAGGATGATTGACGGGTCAGTTTACGGTAACAGGATGATTGACGGGTCAGTTTACGGTAACAGGATGATTGACGGGTCAGTTTACGGTAACAGGATGATTGACGGGTCAGTTTACGGTAACAGGATGATTGACGGGTCAGTTTACGGTAACAGGATGATTGAAAAAATAATAATGAAATATAGAAATATTTAAATAAATTAATAAAATGTAGGTTTTTTTATTAAAATAAGTGCTTGGGCAACAATTAATCACGATTAATCGCATCCAGTTTGTGTTTACATATTATATGTGTGTGTACTGTGTATAATTATTTTGTATATATAAATACACACACATGCATGTTTTTCACTAAGCATCATTTTAGGGAATTTGTAAGAAAATGAAATGGTATCGGGCGAGCAGGGTTTCCGTGTCGTGGGTCATGTGACTCGAGCTGGTGCCGTTCAGTCTTTGGGCCGTAACACTCGTGTCCCGCACCTGTTCAGTTCAAGACCATTGCTATCCACACTTTATTCATACTACTTTATTTAAATATTTAGTCATTCATTTATTATTTATATTGTTACAATTGGTTGTTTAATGTATGTTTTTTGATGTAGTGGTTTGGTTGTATGTCAACTACATGATTGTTTATATAATGTTTTGTTTGCAAGTCAGTAAAGTGCAGATCCCTCACCCCTGGTGTTGTGTCGTCGTCCTCCCGCAGATCCACCGGAGAGACCGTCGTCACTGCGTTTGATGTGGATAAGATGTACACGCCTCTGTTTTTTGCACGAGTCAAGAGCTTCACCGCCTTCTCAGAGCGCCCTCTGTAGGACGACCCCGGCGATGCATGACGGAAGCCGACCTTTGATCTTTCTCCTAGATGAATGTACAAGAATCGTGTGAGATTTAGTCTTAACTGCAGCTCAAAGCATTATATTTTGTTCTCATGGATAGTGTAAGAGATCTGTCACGCTCTTATTGTAAAGATACAAATACTATATATAGAGAGAGAGATCGTCTTTATGAGGTTTGTGATGAATGTTCACTTTGTTTGTGTGGATTTCAGTGAGGGAACATGCCTACTGACAACTGGATCACCCAAATAAATCAGATGTGATGTGTTCTGCTTGCTTCTCATTTACATATCTACATAATGTTCAAATCAAAACACTTTTTCTTTCTTTATTACTCATTCCTGGTCTTCATTTTGCTGATGATGTCACTAAAATGCTCCTCTCTAAGCACTTCATTCTGGTCATGATTCTTTCTCTTCCTATCAGATCAAATCTATATTTTTCAGCAGGAGACACTTTCCGCCACTGAATAATAAATACAATAATAATTGCATGACGTAGAGTCGCAATTATCTTTTAAGTGGTGTTATCCCGTGGCGGAAACGAGCTTCTATACTTCGGTCATAATAAAAGCTGATGTTACTCATAAATAACAAAATAATGCATTTATCTGTAAACTGGGTAAAATATAATAAATAAATTCAGCTCCATCGATGTTCATTCCTCTTTTTTTGCAAGATAATCACAAAGACAAAACAGAACTATGAAGGTTACATTACGCTATCACAAATTATTATAACCTGCATGTATCACACCATTAAAGGGTCTTACATGCAATATCATTTTTTGAGTTCCTTGAATTTATATCCCTATCTGGTAACACTTTACTTGAAGGGGTGTGCATACGACTGACATGATGACACCTTAATAATCATGCCATATGGTTTTATGCATGTTTGTGACAACTGTCATTAAGTGTCATTCGCTCAATAATGACATTTTTAATGCAAATATGACATTTTTTAAGATGTGTTTGTCATGACACCTTGACATAAACCAATACAACATAACCTGTCAGTGTCTTTTATCATGATGACAACTTGACATTACTAAGACAACACAACCTGTCATACACATGACATAGCAGATTATTTATCAAACTTAGCTTTATGGGTTAACATTACATTAAACTGGTTGGCTTTGACATTGGCTGTCATGAGGCCATTATAACTGTGTCATGAATATTTTTCGTGACCTCAACTACAGTGGTACACAATGAATTTGTCATTAATGGCTTCATGACAGCCAATGTCACAACCAACCACCTGACAGTTTAATTGTCTTATATGTCCCACAGCAAACATAATAAATATTGGATGCCAATTAATGAATAAAATTGCATTCTTTTTAAAGGGTTAGTTCACCCAAAAATGAAAATTAAGTCATTAATTACTCACCCCCATGCTGTACCAACCCCGTAAGACCTTCGTTCATCTTCGGAACACAAATGAAGATATTTTTGATTGAATCTGAGAGCTGGATCACTCTTCCATAGACTGCATAAGGGACTGGCTCTTGACGGCCCATAAAGTCATTAAAGAAAAGGTTTAAATATTCCATGTGCCTATGCGGCTCAATTATAAGTTTATCAAGCGACGAGACTACTTTTTGTGCGAAAAAAACATAAATAACGACTTTATTCCACTATTCCATTACTTCCTTATGGGCGCATGCGCGAGAACTGAGACGAGGACGTTCTCCTTCGACTACTTCCTTGTTACCGGCTGCTCACCGCTTAGGAGTTTTACCGCCCCCTACCGTATAAGATGATGTGCTGATATAGCTGGAAGCGCAAAACTTTCTGTTTACAAGCAGAGGAAGATGCGCGCTGTACATACGCTTTTCAATTAGCGTATTTTCCGCACTATAAGGTGCACTTAAAAGCTTTTAATCTTCTCAAAAAACGACGGTGTTCCTTATAATCCGGATCGCCTTATATATGGATCATCATCGGTAGGGGGCAGTAATACTCCTAAGCGGAGCAGCCGGTAACAAGAAGTAGACGAATGAGAACGTCCTCGTCTCAGTTCTCGCGCATGCGCCCATAGGGAAGTAATGGAATAGTGGAATAAAGTCTTTATTTTTTTATTTTATTATTTTTTGCACAAAAAGTAGTCTCGTCGCTTGATAAACTTATAATTGAGCCGCATAGGCACATGGAATATTTAAACCTTTTCTTTAATGACTTTATGGGCCGTCAAGAGCCAGTCCCTTATGCAGTCTATGGAAGAGTGATCCAGCTCTCAGATTCAATCAAAAATATCTTCATTTGTGTTCCGAAGATGAACGAAGGTCTTACGGGGTTGGTACAGCATGGGGGTGAGTAATTAATGACTTAATTTTCATTTTTGGGTGAACTAACCCTTTAAAGCATATAAATTGCATTATTTTTATGCTTTAAGATCACAAACATTAGTGTCTGGTTTTAAACAAAAAGCACATGATGCATTTGAGAATAGGACGGTAAAATAATGAGGTTTTTGCATAGAAAACATATAAAACAAAGCAGCACGGGTGGAGATCGGTTGTTCATGCACTATGCAAACATATGCATATATTGTTTCCCATAAATGCAGTTCTAAAGCATTGATGATTTAAGCACTTAAGTAAAAGACAAGACAGACAATAGTGATACTGGTAACGCATTTATTCTTGAGAAGGAATATAAAAAGAACAGCGGATTTGAGAATGCAACTGGAGAAAAAGAAAAACAGGCTAGTTTTGGCGTCTCAGTCTTTCCTGAGTGGCACGACCTCCTCTCGAATGCCTTCCTTGGTGATGATGCAGATCTTGAGAGCGTCTCCGGTGTACACGTCCCTCTCGGCGGCCGAGATGAAGACGTCCTTCACCAGCTGCACGGCCTTCTCCAGGCTCAGCGGGAGATGCTCCACGTTCTCCATGTTCTTGAAGCCGATCTGAGCACAAGAGGACACGGTTTAAGCCTAACGCTACAGTTTTCCACATTTTTTTCCAACAAATGCAATTTCAATATTCCACAGCTCATTATTTTAATAAAAATAATAAAAAATGTAAAAGTGCTGAATTGTCCTGAAAACGCTCTTCATTTACTGTTAAAAAGTTCATGCCTCAAAATCAGTGGTGGAGGAAGTACTGAATCTCAGTAATTAAGTAAAAGTACAAATACCCAGATAAATATTTACTTTAGTAAAAGTAGAAGTAACACAATGACAACCATACTTAAGTAAAAAGTAAAAAGTACTTTATTTTAAATGTACTTTAAGTATTAAAAGTAAAAGTACTTGCATAACAATTTATTCTCTTAATGTCTATTTTCTAATGATTAATAAAATATTTAATTCTAACTCATTCAACCTAATAGCCTACTCCTATAATGATGTTCAATAATGATGGAAAAAAATGTCACCATTTCTGAAACAAGCTTGCAATTAGGCAATATCATGCTTATCCTTACTATATGTTAATAACGATGTTTGGCAGTAGACGCGATTCATTTATGGTGTAATTCTGAACCTCTTGGCTTGCCATAATCCTAACCAAACGTATATTACACAGGGTGTGTTTCCTATGCACGTAAAAACAAATTTTCGCGTATGAGTTGCATGATAAACACACTGCGTGTGAGACGCATTTAGTTGATGTATCTATGGCAACCAAACGTCACTGGTGAGACAAACGTGCAACGAACATTACGTTTTGTCAGGGGAAAAACTGATCAGAAAATGTAACGAAAATGTAACAGAAGTTGTAGAAATGTAGTGGAGTAGAAAGTAGAATAATTGTTGCAAAATGTAACGAAGTAAAAGTAAAAAGTATGCACTATTTATTCTACTTAAGTAAAGTGAAGATACGTGAAAAATGTACTTAAGTAAAGTAACGAAGTATTTGTACTTCGTTACATTCCACCACTGCTCAAAATAGCTCAAATGTAACTTTACATAGCCACATCGATCTAGCCTGTGACGTGGTTGTGTGTGATTTGGCAAAAGGGGACAGACGATACACTGGTGAAAATCGGGCCGACTTCCTGAATTTTTTAAACATGCTCGTAATTCCTCACACGATGCGAGCCGCTACCATGCGAGCATCACCGACCACTCCATTTCTCCGGAGTGACAGAAATCCTGTGCGAGCTCGTAATCAGCAGACATCACTCGTGTACGCCCGCCTTACGCCACACAGAGACGCTCACCTGGTTGTCCAGCAGAGGCTGCAGCATGGCACTCGCTGATCCTCCGGCTTTATAACTGTCTCTCTGGTAAGAACCAACTGGATCAAAACTATAAACAGCACCCCGACCTGGAATGAAGAAACAGACACAAGCACTATTGAAAGACAATCCAGTTTATTAAAGCAAAAGCATTGTTTTTCACTCACTGACTCTCTGACTGACTGACTCGCTCACTGACTGTGAAAACCTTTAACTGGAACAAAATCAGATTGATCCTGGCTTTATCCAATGCACAGATTCGTTTTGGAAATCTAATCTACGCAATCTACTGCATATTTAATTATTCAATGCCTCATTGGTATATTCAAACATATAGCAGAAACACAAAACAATGTATGCAAAGCTTAATGTTATCAATCAAATAAGATATTATGGTGATATCTATTAGTATATTTTACCGTATTCACCTGAGGCGTCTTGCCTTATAAACACGGTAACACTTTACAATACGGTTCATTAGTTCATGTATAAACTAACATGAACTAACCATGAGCGATACACTTGTTACAGTATTTATTAATCGTCGTTAATGTTAGTGTATATAAATCCAAGTGTATAATAAACTCGATCACACATTTCAGAGCCTGAGAAAGACAAGCCTGCATATTTGACCCCGCCCACCACACACACACACACTCACTCACCCTCCTCGTCGAGACCCCCGATGATGTTGTACACGTAGTAAGGGAAGAAGCGCCTGCCGTACAGAATGGTGGACAGCAT
This sequence comes from Pimephales promelas, assembly GCF_016745375.1. The sequence continues at coordinate 4,645,945 of NW_024121388.1, read as the reverse complement.
GGCTGCGATGGCTCCGCTGGTCATGCCCTTATTATTGGAGTGCTTGTACATCTATTAGAGAAAGAAACATTAAAACATTCATTTCTGTGCCAAACTGTTAGTGCTGACTGAACACGATCTGACCAGAAGATACCTAGGTTGTGTTTGTCAAACGCACCTTCAGTCTCGCCTCAATGATTTTGGTTAGCGTCAAGCAGTCGCCATGGAAACCACTGCAGCCAATCACTGTAGTGTCTGTCCTGTATGGGAATGAGCGAGAGATCAGGTTCAACTCTTCATACAGTTACAGTTCAATCAAAGCACTGGAAGTCACATGTTGGGCGGAAACCTTGCATCTCCAGATTTCATCTTTTTCTTTTCGTAAATCATTACTAACGGTCATCCTTTATGTCTGTCTGTGGGTTTTGCAAATATTTAACCAATGAAAAGAATTAAAAAGAGCTTGTGACTAAACTGTCAGTCAAACCTCATAGCTCCGCCCACCTCTATTGTGAATGAAGTGAAATGTGCTGGTCAAAAACCTCATAACTCCATACGAGCTTAAGATTTGGTGTTATAATGCCACATGCAAGTGTCTGCCCACATAAAGCCATAATATCAACTTTGACACTGCAGTATTTAATTATTGTATAAATACTGATTTTTCCATTTCCTGAAAAATACATTTTTGGAGATTTGAGTTTCCTACAATGGATTTTTTTCCTCATTTTGTCTCTCATAGTTGAAGTGTACCTATGATGAAAATTACAGACGTCTCTCATCATTCTAAGTAGGAGAACTTAAACAATCAGTGGCTGACTAAATACGTTTTGGCCCCTACTGTACCATAAGTGACATAAGTTTATTTATTTCAGTAATTCAACTTAAAAGGTGAAACTAATATATTATATAGACTCATTACATGCAAAGTGAGATATTTCAAGCCTTTATTTGTTATAATTGTGATGATTATCGCTTACAGCTTATGAAAACCACTAATTCGTGTAAAGGTTTTCATAAGCTGTAAGCCATAATCATCACAATCATAACAAATAAAGGCTTGAAATATCTTACTTTGCATGTAATGAGTCTATATAATATACTAGTTTCACCTTTTAAGTTGAATTACTGAAATAAATTAACTTTTGCACGATATTTAAATTTTTCGAGTTTCACCTGTATATGCATTAAATATGATTAAAAAGCTAATAAAGATTTTATTTTGTGTGATAACTCACAGTTTGTAGCATTTCGGGGAGTCTCTGCTGTGGATGCTGTATCCCTCACTGAGACGCGTGTCTGAGGCCACGAGAGCGAAGTCTTCGCCAGCCACCGCCAGCACAGTCCTGAGGAGAGACACACACAGCGTTTAACACAACAGAGTTACACTCTTTACCAATCATTGTAAACATACAGAACAATATTTAAAACTTTATCGTCAATTGCCGTCATGACGTTGTGCGTCAAGTTCAAGTGTTACCGGTATCGACTGCCGGAAGCTAGTTATTTTAGTCGATGATGTTTGAAATATGGATATTTTTCTTACACAAAACGCATCGCTTCACTTCAAAAGGCCTTTATTAACCCCCGGAGAGCCGTTTCGAGCACTTTTATCATGGATCGGTGCGCTTTGATGGACTTCCAAAGACAGACACTCATTCACTGTCATTATAAAGCTTGGAACAGCCAGGACATTTTTTATTTAACTCTGATTGCATTTATCTGAAAGAAAAATGTTATTCACTTTCAGGGTGATTAAATCATGGGCTAGTTTTTATTTTTGGGTGAACTATCCCTTTAAAGCTGCAGTCCGTAAGTAATTTATTTACAATTACTTCTGATGTAATTGCACTAAATAGACTATAGAGCCATTTTATATACAGCAATAGGGGATTTAACATCAAACTTTCACATACGATCATGTTAAAATGTGTTTTTAAATGCAACTTTGACCCAAAAAAGAAAATTAGCCTATGCCATATTTTTGAAGCTTCATAGATATTTGCGTAGAGTGTCAACGAAGGGACAGATATCTCTCAGATTTCATTAAAAAGATCTTTATACAAGAATTTTATATTATTTATCTGAAAGATTAAAAGTGGTGCAGTTTCATGTCTATCCTTGTATTGTTCAATTGGTCGAAGTTGATATGAGATGTTAAGCAATGCGATTTTAGAAAGAGTAATTAGAACAGTGATCTACTTACACTGTTGATTAAGAACTAGCTTTTAAGCTAATTAATTAGGTTTTTAGAGAAACGTATCTAACACTATATTCATAAATCCCATAATAATAATTATTTTTAGACCAATGAAATGAATCTGCAGGAATATCACTACATTATCAAATATACCTACCATATTATTATCGCAGATATAAGCAGTTTTTACATATTTTTGACTTTGAGAAAGTGTAAATCAGTTGCTTTTATTGTTCGTCAAAAACTGCAGTTATGATAGTGAAAGTAAAAAAGCACAACCTTCACACCAACTTATTATTTACCATTACGGCTGAATTTAACTATATATATAATTCCAAACTTAATATGTGGATTAAATAACAGAAGCAGGAATCACTGAATAGACTTTAAAGAGTTTGTGAGAGGATTTCTGCATGAAGTGAACTGTCATGATCGGCTCGTGATGATGATGAAGACAGGCAGAAACCCTTCTTACCCTCCGTTGAAAGCATATGGAGAGAATTTATGCTCCACTGGACCCGAGTAGTGATAATCCTTCATCTTTCCATTATCACCATAAGCTTGAGAAGAAATCATGATGAAGCTCCCTCACAAAAACTCGCTGTATCACCGCAATATGGCCACCGGAAGTTGATATGTCTTAGTTTCCTGTGCGCTTACGTCACAGAGTTTGTAGTCACATGGTAGCTCGCTTATAGCGCCGTCTGCTGGTAGCTTCGATTATTCACAATTTGAAGCATAAGCCAAATGTTTTGGTTATAGATGTTTAGTCAGTTGTTTATAACCTATATATTGACACGTAAAACAAGTTCCCAGTGTCTTTCATTGCGCTCAAGTTCAAAGGGACAATAAAAGTTGGCTAGTAACTGGACTGGTTGGTGTGAACGGGGTACTTATTAACAAACAAAAGACACATATCTGCTATCAATATCCATAAAGTAAATGATTAAAACATGTGTTTCGACTTTTGTAACTAATAGGGATTCTATCAGTATATTTTGAGAATTCCCAGTGAAGGAAGCCCTAAACGGAGAACCCACTTCTAGCAATCGGCTAAATAGCCTAAAAGTAAATAAAGGCTATGTAAACCTGCAAAGAATCATGTTTTATTGCATTTGAGATGTATTCTATCTTAGACAAAAAAGCAAATATTACAACGAAATTAAAAACTGTAGGCTACCTAACCTGAATATAATTTTATTACACTCGCAAAAAGAAAGGCACAAAAGCTGTCACAGGGTATCCTAGCCAAAAGGTTTATATCTACTAACACACCCTATACACTCTAATACACCCTTTATGGTTAAATAAGAAACAAAAGTGCACTTTTTGAAAGGTTTTAAGTGCAGGAATAAATTAAATTTCAACGGTTAAATACATGGATGTATAGGCTATTCATGTTCATTTGTTCTGTTGGTTAATATTGTTGTATAGGTTATTTATGTAAATATGTTTACTTAAGTCACTCCAGCCAGTTCTGTTCAACGTGTTTAGTTTAAGTATAATAATAACTTGATTGATTCAAAGGGTTAGTTCACCCAAAAATTAATGTTCTGTCGTCATTTACTCACCCTCATGTCGATCCAAACCCGTGAGGTTTTCGTTCATCTTAAGAAAATCTGCAGCAATATGGTTTCAGGGCTAATAGGACAACTTCACATGCACTTATTCAATTTGTGGAAGAAATAACAGCAATAGAACAACATAAATATGCAGTGGGGATATTATTGGAAGGCATTTGATAAAGTGGACAACAATTTTTTTTATTATGAAATTACAAAAATATGGAATTGGGGGGACAGTACTTTCTTGGTTTAAAAGCTACTCACATAAATCGAATAAAGTCGAAATATGGCAAAACCATAATTCAAATTTAAAGACAATTACCTGTGGGGTCCCCCAGGGGTCAGTGTTGGGACCACTATTTTTTATCTCGTATATAAATAATATATGGGAGGTATCAAAGACACTGATAACTATTTTATTTGCTGATGATACTAATTTAAAGGAGCTGTATGCAAGAAATTTATTTCAATTAATCATAAATTTTCCCTGATATGTCACTAGACATTAAGAAATCATGTTAATTTCAAATACATATCACTGACAACAGTAGTGCAGCCAGGATATTGTCAATTAAAAAGTGCAGCAGCCCTCGACTGGTGTTGATGTTGTCAGTTTGTGTTTTGTTCTGATGCATCACCCTCCACCGATCTACCAATCACGGAGTCAGTAGTGTTGCAGCAATCGGATTGCCAGCTCTTCTCTAGTTAACAGCTGCAGATACAAACGTGTCGGAATCGGATAAAAAAAAAGTCTAACGTTGTGAAATCCAAAAAAAAAAACCTTGATGTGAATCCGAAATACTTTGTGACAAAGTCAGAAATAAAAACTCGAGGACTCGTCATATGCCATTGGAGGCTTCTTGTAGCAGCCTACGTTCCTGCTGGATCCTGCAGCATGTCTGGCAACCTCAAGTCAAGTGATTGCAGTACCAGGTTTGGCCACAATCTTGCATACAGCTCCTTTAATCTGTTCTGGGGAAAATCTGGAACAACTCTTGGATACAGTGGAAACTGAATTTAAAAAGATGAAGAGTTGGTTTGATGCTAATAAATGAACGCTGAACTTAAATAAAGCTAAATTTATAATTTTTAGTAATTGTGACACAACTATAAATAAAAAAAAAGTATGATAAATGATATTGAAATAGAAAGGGTAAAATAACTAAAATAAAGGAGAGAGAGCAAACATCACCTAAGAGGAACATTTGTATTTGGAAAGAAATGTATAAGAACTAATTTAAAATCTCTGTTCTGTGACGCACGTTCGTGACTCTCCTGTTCGAACCCGTTAATCAAAATGAACGAAGTCATTTGGTTCATTCAACGAACGAAACGAACGAATTGACTCGGAAAAAGATTCGTCCATTTTGATAAACGAGTTCGAACAGGAGAGTCACGAACGCGCATCAAAGAACAGAGCAAGGCGAGCATTTGAGCTTATAAAATTTAAACTTTGTTATTTTTTTTTTAAATGACCGATCGTTTCGCTTGATAAGACCCTTATTCATCGTCTGAAATCGTTTAAAGCCCTTTGAACAATTTGCACTTTGCACTGAAACTGTATTTTGGACCTTGAACCGTTTGGTTCCCATTGAAGTCCATTATATGGGTAAAAATGCTGGAATGTTTTCATCAAAAACCTTAATTTCTTTTCGACTGAAGAAAGAATAACATGGACATCTTGGATGACATGGGGGTGAGTAAATTATCAGCAAAACTACTCCTTTAAATACAGTTACACGAGTCGAGTAACTCGAAAAAGAATGGTGACACAAAATAAAACGTTGTGCTTTTCTAAGCGGTTAAAGTGGATAATAAGCGCTTGGGAGCGGGAGATGGGGGGAGAGGACTTTGCACAAGTATATTACAACAAATTTGGGTCAAATATGGACAAACCCAAATGTTGGGTTAAAAATGTAATAAAAAAAATACAGTTGAAAGTGAAAGTTGAAGTTGGGTTAAAATTTGAAATTACATTTTTAACCCAATATTTGAGTTTGTCCATATTTTACCCAAATTTAGGTTCAAACAACCCAGCATTGTTTAGAGTGTATAATAAACACAGCGGACAGTCATTGGTTTTCGAAAAGACCCAGTTTGACTCTCCTTTCAGTTCAGTGGGTAAACAATTCCAGGCTTTAGTGCCTTGTATAGAGAAAGCTGATTGTCCAAATGAAGTATTACATGAACATTTTGGGATCTGACAGTTCCCGTTCTGAACCCACAGCCCTGAGAGCAACTATGCACTCACTCAAGACCTGTAGTCACTCATCAACAATTCCTAGACGGCATGTACGCTATTTTGCTGAAAAGTGATGAAAACAATCATATTTCATCATTTGCACATGCAGTGAAGTTCAGCGCTGGGTGTGATGGACTGAGACATGCTTCTCTCGCCCCGCCTCACGCCCGGGTCGGCCCTGCCCGCAGGCTCAGAACCGGTCTGTCCAGGGAGTATGCTTATGAGAGAGTTTCCTGAGTCATGCGAACACTCAGTCTGTGAATGAGCCAAGGAAACCACACCCTCCAATGCAACCATGGCAAGCCGGTTTAGCTTTTATTCATTTCCAGGATATCAATTCTTGATATCAACAATTCAATTTTTGATATCAACAATTACATTTTTGACATCAACTATTACATTTTCACTAGTGAAATGTCACCATAGGCTGCCAAACCAATTGTTGATATCAAGAATTCAATTGTTACAAGTTGAAATGTCTATTCTTGATATCCACAATCGAATTGCTACTAACAGGACAATCATTTTAGATATCTGAAATAATATTGATATCAGAAATACATTTTCAGATATCAAAAAATGATATTTTTTACTGGTACCAATTGAATCGTTGATATCAAGAATAGACATTTCAACTAGTGACAATTTAATTATTGATATCAGGAATTCACATTTTTACTAGTAACAATGCAATTATTGATATCAAAAATGATATTTCTACTAGTAAAAAATCAATTCTTGATATCAACTATTTATTTTGAATGGCAGCCTATATGGTGACATTTCACTAGTGAAAATACAATTACAGATATCAGCAATTAAATTGTTGATATCAAGAATTCATATCCTGGAAATTAATAAAAGCTAAAACGGCTTGCCGTAATACACCCCGTAAACTCATCACTCTGATTCACGGGAATAAGACTCTGTCTTCTCTTCATGAAAAGGGCGGACTTATAAATTTCCCTCGAATTATTCTGAGTAAAGGACTTAATCACACCCTTTGATTCATGCGAAGTCTGCAAAAATCACTAAATTAGGCCTATTAGACAGTATGTCTCAGAAAAAAAGAAAGCATGAGCGAGATTCTATAGTTAGAAGGTTTTACAAGCCAGTCACGTTTGTACATTCACACACTGCATCTGTTTTACACACTGAATCAAAGGCCCGTTCACACCAAGTACGATTACTGATAACCATAAAGATAGGCTATAGTAAAAATCATTCTAAATATAAGAGAATAACAGTTCAAACCACAACTATAACGCTAGCGGCACATGAGAAATCGTTGAATCGGTTTCAGAGCGATTTTTTCCCACGGATTAACCAACAAACTAACGTTAAACCTCCCGTTCTTCTAAATTTCCCTCTTTTTCTTAGTGTGAAGAACATTTTAAACATTTTCCCACTTTTTGGGACTTTGGCTTATTCACTGTATCCCCCAGAGTTAGATAAGTCCATACATGCCTTTTTCATCTCCGTGCGTGCTGTAACTCTGTCTAACGCGCCCATCGCTAGCCTAGCTTAGCACAAAAACTGGATGTAAATGGCTACAGCTAGCATGCTAATCCCAAATAAGTGACAAAATATTCAAAATATATACCCAAACATTCTCCGATTTACGTGTTGTGATTTGTATAGTCACATAGTGTGCAAATAACAAGGTCATATGAGACAACGTATATTTTATACATATAAATATTGGGAACTATATTCTCAGAAGGCGAAGCACTGCTACTTGGGCGGAGTGATAACCGCAGCACCGAGACGCACCGTGGTTAGGAGCAGAAAGTTCGCTCAGAGTTGGAGTAAGTCCCAAAAAGTCGGAGTGTTCCTTCCTTTGTTTGAGAAGGTTCTTCATGGAACCATCAATGCCAATAAAGAACCTTTATTTTCAAGAGTTATTAAGTTATAAATGGTCAAACATCAATATCAGAATTTAAATATAACATGACAGATTATTATATAGTGAAAATTGATTAATTGCAGAGACTGAATCATTTAGAAATTTTAATTGTTAACAATTTAATTGTTGATATCTATAATTGTATTTTCATTAGTGAAATTTCACCATTTCAAAATAAATTGTTTTTTTTACTAGTAGAAATATCATTTTTGATATCAATAATTACATTGTTACTAGTAAAAATGTGAATTCCTGATATCAGTAATTAAATTGTCACTAGTTGAAATGTCTATTCTTGATATCAACAATTCAATTGGTACTAGTAAAAAATATCATTTTTGATATCTGAAAATGTATTTCTGATATCAATATTATTTCAGATATCTAAAATGACTTTCTTAATAACAATCACATTCATGATATCAGAAATTAATATCGTCACTAGTAAAAATGTAATTATTGATATCAAAAATGATCATTGTTACTAGTAGCAATTCAATTGATGATATCAAGAATAGAAATTTCAATTGAATTCTTGATATCAATAAATAAAGGTTTTTACTAGTAATAATTGTATTTCTGATATGTGAAATTGGAATTTCAACTAGTAAGAAATCAATTCAACTTGATATCAACAATTGGTTTTGAATGGCTGCCTATATGATGACATTTCACTAAATACAATTGTTGATATCAAGAATTCATATCCTGGAAATGAATAAAAGTTAAAACGGCTTGCCATACCATCATTCTATTTCAACATTTTAATGCAATAAGCAATTGTCTCAAATGAGTAAAAGTCCAGAGTAGTTTTATATTAAATCCAAACATTAAAAGAGCAAAACAGTTTTTGAAGGAGTTTGTCTATCAATGTTACCTCCACAAAAATAACTAGTACGGTGTATACATTCACAATTTATGAGATTGTTTTCTCACTAAAACAAGTGTGTTACATACAGTGGGTTACATAAACAAATATTATATATTATACACAGCAGGGACTGGTATAGAGTATGGTTCAAAAGCTGGGAATATCTTCAACATTATGTTTTTGAAAATCCTCTCTGATCAAACAACTATATTGCAAATTATTATTAATTTTCAGAATAAATATTTTTACATTTACATTTTTACTGTGACGAAAAATTATGACAGATCTCATCAGAAACACACACTGAAGCCCGGTTTCCACATGTGTGTGTGTGAATCACCAGCAACAAAGTTAAGGTGTGATATACGACTTACTAATGAAAAAATGTGCAGCCCATTTTTTAACTCTATACAGAATTTCACCAGCACACAATGCTATGAGGAAAGTCAATCATCTAAAACTGACACTAACACACACCCGCAATTGCAAAACTACCCACCATTTCAAGATTTTATCACATAATAACACATTTACTATACAGTATTCTCTAGGCTACTACTATAGAAAGTAGGTGATAGAACTATAGAAATGACATTGGCAACACTGAGGAACCATTACCTGTGATTGACAGCTTTAACAACTGCCACAATTACAAGAAGACAAGAACTATTTATAAGAGCAATGTATAATCAAGAGCTTTAGAGTCTGTTCTAATGATTAATATAGGAAAACCCCATCATTTTTGATAGCATGATCATCAAATCATGATGAAACATGTGAAGTGACATTAGACTAATAAGTTAGATCTGAGTTTGAGCTGTTGGGAAGTTTGTGAGAGAAAAAAAAGACGTATGGAAAATCATCCCATAGCATGAGAAAAAACCTCACCCAGTTAATATCTTAAGAATCTGCATGCAATTAAGTAATGAGTAATTAAGGTATGTATGGTCAGCATTGCTTTCTTTAAAAAGAACAATAAACTATAGACCACAGTAACCCAAAATTCACTATTGTCTACATTGAAAATACTGCATTTTGAAGATGTTTACTGTAGGCCTAAAATAAAGGCAAGTTAGGTCATGTGAACACAAACATTGTAGCTAAAGATAGGCCATTGATATTTTTTACAGATTTTTTATTATATTGTTATTTTTTAATAGCATTGATATTTTACAGATATGGTAACGTGTCAGGTGTAAATACGATTGATTCTGATGATATGATTAATAATAAGTAAAAAGACAAGGCAATTGTGAATTACCGGTTAAGTGAATTTAACTAAATGCCATTTAATAACTGCTTAACTTCATTGTGAAACTTTACAGTCGATTAAAAGTGAACTACAATGTTAAAAAAAGGAGAACATGACTGATGAAGTGTGTATGTCTGTGTCATTTCAGTGAGACCAAACCCTGAGGATCCATTGAAACAGGTCAAACCTCTCCGATCAGGTTTCACTGTTCCCTTTTGGGTGGAGCTCAGGAAAAGTTTCAGATAAAGAGTGACAGGAAAACCTCCAGAGAGCTTCTTCACACTCGGTTAGGAGACACACAACAGCACAGATACCGAAAATGTTTCGTTGTGGAATCGCGTATCCCAGATGCAGGTGGATCCTGCCTATCCTTATTTTTTTCGCGATTATATTCGACATTATCGCCATCGCGGCGCAGTCCGGATGGGTCGAGGACGAGAACGCAAAAACACACTACGCCAGCATGTGGACGCAATGCCGAGGCCGCAACGACCAGTTTGAATGCAAATCTCTCATGGAGTTTCGTAAGTATTGGGCTCGAGTCATTCTAATCAAGCTTTAGACATGTACGTGCACATAAAAGCGTTAACCAAAAAAAAAAAAGAAATGAAACAGGCGCGAAAGTTACTGTAACTTAATATTATTTATGTTTAGTTATCTGGCTTTTAATAATGTTCTCAAAATGTTAACTGTTAGCCCTAAAACATTATCTATATGTCGTTCGTGCAACGTTTTTTTCTTCTTAGAAGTTTTAGTTGGACGTTCCATCTGTCGTTTTTTTTAAATGTCACTAGTTTTAGAACGTTCCGAGAACAGTCAAAAGTAACGTTCCATAATGTTTGCGGAGTGATAAAATGGAATGTTCCCTTAAAGAGGCAGTTCACCCCAAAATGTAAAATCTGTCATCGTTTACTCACGCTCTAGTTGTGCTATATGTATGACTGACTTGTGACTGAACACAAAAGAAGATATTTTGAAAGAATGCGCGAGTAACAATAAATGATGACAGAATTTTAGTTTTTGGGCGAACTATCGCATAACTTAATGGGAAACCTTCGCTAAATAAACATTTATATGTATTAGCTGTGCTGGAACGTTCTTATAAGTTAAGTTGATCAGAAATAAAAGCCCATAATAGAATAATAACATAATTTTTATTCTCTTGGCAAATGGAAATAATTAATGTAACTTTCACAAAGTTTGCAAATGGAGCCAGTTGAACCAGTTAAATAAATCAGACGAGAAAGTTAACAGCGTAAACCTCTAGGCTAAACCTGCCACTCTTTTGTGTGTGTATTCCTTTACCTCAGCTGTTATTTATTTCACCAATAAAACATGTCTAAACTAAGGCCTGACAAAAAATATCTCCCTATTACTGTTTATTGACATTTTGATGTAGCAATATCATCCTCTTTATGAACAACAATGCGTTTAAATTATTCATAGATGGGGAATATTAAATGATGTGATGCACTAATCCACTTCATGTTTCTTTAAGCTCAAGTCAAGCAAGTGTCATGAAAAATATTATTATGTGATTGTGAACACAATGTTGATCATAATAAGCAGTTGTCTGAGTGATGAGTTATGGAGTCAGACCAAAAAAAATAAATAAAAATACAAGTTGCATCAATCATATTCTTTCTGAAACTCGACCACACCCGTCCTCATGGGGTGTGACTGTGTACGCTCAGACTTCTCGGAGCAAAACACATTCCTCTATTGATCGTGAAGAAGCAAACGCTGTCCCTACAAGTCCTGAAACTCATTCAGAGTGAAACTAGTTAAGCATTGCTGTATGTCTGTTAATGTGTAACCATCCACATGCATGTGTTTTCTTTAAACCGCCTCATGTCGATTAATCGAGTGAAAGTGATGAGGCACACAGGAGCTTCTCCTTTTGTGTAGTTGTTTAGATTAACTATGCCTCGTTTAATACATGATGCATAATTTGTTTTTATAGCCTAAATGTTAAAACCAGCCTTAGCCTGTGTCATTTCATTTTCACAGTTTTTGAATAGCGTGACTGTAATGAAACCAGTAATCGGCATGTCATAATTTTGCTACACTGACTGTTTATTTACATTTAAGTTATTTTAGAATATTTTCTACTTCCATTTATTAGTATTCTATGTATTCAAAGCTTTGGCAGTGTTGTGTTATTGACAGTCGTGTCTTGTTGTGGTTGTCCCTCCAGCGTGGGCTCAGGCGGTCGCTGCTCTGATGATCATAGGCCTCATCATCCTCATCGTCGCCTTCATCATCTCAGTCGTGGCTCTCTGCTGTGCCCTCAAAATCTCGCTGCTGCCTGTGATTGGAGGCATGCTAATTTTTGCTGGTAAGAGACTTTCTTTTCTTTTTGGTCTGTTGGAAATCAAGGAATAAGGGCTGAGGACACCTTCATATCAGCCAAAACTTGAGTTGTTTTTCCACGTCTCCAGTCCATGTGGGTTTTGAGTCAAACTCTTTCCCAGGAAATTACACAGTAGGATCATTTCCTTCACTTTGTCTGTGAAGAATTGAACGTTTTCTGGATAATTCGTGGATGTAGGGCTGGGCGGTGTGACGGTATGAAACTGAACGCAGCGCTGTTATTTTAGTGTCATTGAGATACTACTACAGATTTTAATAATATTTAGATTTTTATTTTAATATCTTTGGCATTTCTGTTTTTATTTTTAAAATTATATCTATGTAGTGTTTTTATATCCATCTTATTTTTAGTTATTTTAGTGTGTCGAGTTAAAAGAAAAGTTGCCTTTTGCATTTTAGTTTTTAGCTATTATAACCTGGACCACAGAAATATCTGTATCAATTTATTTCTACATTTCACTTTAGATATTATACTAACTATAAGTAACTTTGTATCTACATGTCAACTAGCGGCCATTAGAGTATTAGCTAACACTTTATATTGTAATTCTACTGACTATATGTAACTTTACAACAAAATGTCAACTTATTCTGACCCTTACAGTCTACTAATACTCTAATGAGAGTTAGCTGACATGTAGTCGCAAAGTTACTCACTGTTAGTACAGTGTTTAAGTGAACTATCAAAGCCAGTAAAACAGTACAGAGGAGAAATATATCATCCCTAATAAGTGAAGACAAGTTACTCCACATTAAAGGAGTAGTTCACTTTTAAAAAAACTGATAATTTACTCACCCCCATGTCATCCAAGATGTCCATGTCCTTCTTTCTTCAGTCGAAAAGAAATGAAGGTTTTTGATGAAAACATTCCAGGATTTTCTCCATATAATGGACTTCACTGGGAACCAAACGGTTCAAATGAGAGTTTCAGTGCAGCTTCAAAGCACTTTAAACGACACCAGACGATGATTAAGGATCTTATCTAGCCAAATGAGCAGTCATTTAAAAAATAAATAAGTTTTATCAACGAACGAAATGACTCGAAAAAAGATTTGTTCATTTTGCTGAACGAGTTCGAACAGGAGAGTCACGAATGCTCATCACAGAACAGAGCAAGGCGACCATTTGAGCTTATAAAACTTAAACTTTTTAATTTATTTTTTAAATGACAGCTCGTTTCGCTTGATAAGACCCTTATTTATCATCTGGAATTGTTTAAAGCCCTTTGAAGCTGCACTGAAACTCTCATTTGGACCTTGAACCGTTTGGACCCCATTGAAGTCCATTATATGGAGAAAAATCCTGGAATGTTTTCATCAAAAACCTTAATTTCTTTTCGACTGGAGAAAGAAGGACATGGACATCTTGGATGACATGGGGGTGAGTAAATTATCAGCAAAAGTTTTTTTTAAAAGTGAACTACTCTTTTAAGGGGTGGAGAGTTTAAAGACACACCATTGCTTTGTTCTGGATATGTAATTTTGGTCTTTCTCCCCTATACGACCGCTACGTAGCCTTTTGTTTTGCTGTTGCTATGGGATCGAGTCTCGGTGTGTTGCGATCACAAACCACGCTCTCGCCCTCCCCCGTCCCACACACTCGTTCCCTTGTTCACGGTGTTCAGGTGAAAGACAGCTCTCCGTCTCCTATTCCTCACCAGACTGAATCACAACCTTTTCTTATTCATGTTCTGTGATCTTACAATGAGCTGCTTATTGTTGACTTGGAAAAACGAAATAATTTTTTTATTTCAAACAGAGGATTATAATAGTTAAAAACCCTGCAACTTGAAATAAAACGAATGTCAACTGATAACTTAATATTTAATAACTTATTTTATTTCAGCCTAATTTTTAAGAAATCCATGTCGACGTACTAAAATAACTAATATAGAACCAAAACTAATCAAAATGACAAAAACATGCAACAAAAATGTTCAAAACTTTAAATTACAGTTGAAATGGAAATTTCAAAATTAAAGCTATTTTCAAAATATTGATAAAAACACTCAATGATACTAAAGGTTTACAGTAGTGCAGTGGTGTATACTCAGTCAACACTGTGTGCAGTGGCTGTTTGAGCAATAGTTCATTCCTCAGTGTGAGATTAGATTACAGCTTTGTGGCTCGAAGTGTCAGACACAGCCTTGTGTGAAAGTTTCCACACACACCCAAACAGGGCTTGGCTTCACGCGCATGTCCCTGCAACACTCGGTCACGCCCGTCCCTCCCAAAGATGACGGATTTATTGAGCTGCGCTTTAAGCTACTGATTAAACATGTTTATGGGCAGAAACTGCTGCTAAGTTTATATGAGGTGCAGTTTATCAAAAACCTGCTTCAACAACATTAGGAACTCAGGAACATTTAGCAGTTTTTTCCAGTTTTTCCTTTGTGTTTTTCATGTACAGACGACAATAGTGTCAAAACGATCCTCGTTCACACGGATCCGCGGAACAGACTAAAAGCGCTGCATTCTGCTGTCAGGCCAGTAGATGGCGATGTCTCTTTTTAAGAAAACGCTACGCATCGCACCTATAGACTGGGCACGTCATATCCATTAGGGCCGTCAAAATTGCTCAATGACGTTTTAATATGAACGTTTAAACATCTGGTTGCGCATTTCGTCAATGACGCGCATTTCGTACCTACTTGTATAGGTAGTTTATTTAAATGTGCTATATGTAATTTTTCTTCTAAAATGAATCCTTTTTTTATTGCATGTGTGTGAAGGGGTTGTAATCGCACATTACAATGATCCACTTGTGGGGTTTTGCTATTACCTCTGAAGGCCAGTATTCATATTTCTATGTGTAGTCTCAGGGTCGGATTTTATGCGAAATCCTGTATATCCAGTCTATGCGACGGCACTACAGCTGATGACATGAGTCTGATAACCTCCAGCACAACACACACTCCAACACAAACTGTCACACTGAAATTGTTCAGTCTTGTTCACTAACCGTTTTCGTTATCATATTATACATTCACCTGTGTTGACATTACTGATTATGACACCTGATACACCAGTAGTTAGTGAAATGCCTTATGCTAGATAACACCACAAATGTAACGTTATCATGATACGAGTAAGGAGCATTAGTTCAACGTCAAGCTGATAAAAGTAGCCTATTATAATTATTATTTACATGAGTTTCCAGCATGTTGTGTGATGCTTTCTCCGGTGTGTGTAAAGTCTCAGTGTGGCCGTGGACCGTGTTCGAGCACGAGCGCTCTTGTAAAAATTGGTTGCAATTTAAAACATCACCGATAGATGGCGCTAAAAAATACATGCAGGGTATACTTATGGTATACAATACGTATGCATGGTGTCTGAGGCTGAGACAAGTTAATGATTTGAATAGGACGTCTATTGTTTTATCATCTGAAGCCTAAAGGGCCTTGCACACTGAGTACGAGTACACTTTTTTGCATGTTAAAAAATAAATACGACCTCACGTTATTTCAATCACGCTCGCACACTGCCTCCGAAACTCTCGTCCGTCATTAAAAAAAATCGGATCGGGTTTCGATTTTCTGCATTTTTTTCGCATCCGTAGTGAGCAGTTCAAATGGAGTTTTGACAATTCCACCGAATCACGAATACGAAAATACGCAAACGAAAATGTCGGACTTGGTGTGCAAGGGCCTTAAAAGTGTGCTTTCAAATAAACGCCTCCTGTAAAATAATTAGGAATGCACGATATATCGGCCGCCATATCGGTATCGGTCGATATATGTTCATTGTTAATGTTATCATTATCGGCCCGATAAGAAAATTTGGCTGATAAATGATGGATTATTCCCTTCAGCTGAGACGCTTCAGATACACACTGTTCTACATGATGGTCTTGGATTTCGTAAATATGATTGGAATTATTTTTTTTTAAAAAAAGGGAAAATACAGTCAATTGTAACATCAACAAACAAATCTGTCATATCGGCTACATATCGGCCAGCAGCCATATCACCCTGTAACCCAAGACTGGTTGCCCATTTAAGCTAAGCAGGGCTGAGCCTGGTTAGTACCTGGATGGGAGACCTTCTGAGAAAGCCAGGTTGCTGCTGGTAGAGGTGTTAGTGTGGCCAGCAGGGGGTGCTCACCCTGTGGTCCGTGTGGGTCCTAACGGGGACACTATGCTGTCAAAAAGAGCACCGTCCTTCGGATGAGACGTTAAACCGAGGTCCTGACTCTCTGTGGTCATAAAAAATCCCAGGATGTCTTTCGTAAGAGCAAGGGTGTAACCCCGGCATCCTGGCCAAATTTGCCCAGTAGCCTCTGTCTATCATGGCCTCCTAATCATCCCCATATACACCAATTGGCTTCATCACTGTCTCCTCTCCACCAGTAAGCTGGTGTGTGGTGAGCGTTCTGGCGCAATATGGCTGCCGTCGCATCATCCAGGTGGATGCTGCACATTGGTGGTGGTTGAGGAGATCCCCCCTTCTATGTGAAGCGCTTTGAGTGTCCAGAAAAGCGCTATATAAATGTAACGAATTATTATTTATTATTATATAATTATAATGAAAACATTATAATTGTGTGTTTGAAATGGTGAGACTTTTGTTTTTGTAATCAGGCTCTCAAAAATTATATAAAAATTTGGAATTGGATTTATCGGCTGATTTATCGGTTATCGGCTTTCAAACATTAAGAATTATCTGTTATCGGCTTTCCAAACATTAAGAATTATCGGTTATCGGCTTTCCGACATTACGAATTTTCAGTTATCGGCTTTCAAACATTAAGAA
The DNA here is from genome assembly GCF_016745375.1 of Pimephales promelas. The sequence goes on along the minus strand of NW_024121388.1, from coordinate 4,628,806 downwards.
TTATCGGTTATTGGCTTTCAGACATGAAGAATTATCGGTTATTGGCTTTCAAACATTAAGAATTATCGGTTATCAGCTTTCAGACATTAAGAATTATCGGTTATCGGCTTTCAAAAATTAAGAATTTTCGGTTATCGGCTTTCAAACATTAAGAATTATCGGTTATCGGCTTTCAGACATTAAGAATTATCGGTTATTGGCTTTCAGACATTAAGAATTATCGGTTATTGGCTTTCAGACATTAAGAATTTTCAGTTATCGGCTTTCAAACATTAAGAACTTTCGGTTATCGGCTTTCAAACATTAAGAGTTATCGGTTATCGGCTTTCAGACATTACGAATTATCGGTTATCGGCTTTCAAACATTACGAATTATCAGTTATCGGCTTTCAAACATTAAGAATTTTCGGTTATCGGCTTTCAGACATTAAGAATTATCGGTTATCGGCTTTCAAACATTAAGAATTATCGGTTATCGGCTTTCAGACATTAAGAATTATCGGTTATCGGCTTTTTAGACATTAAGAATTATCGGTTATTGGCTTTCAGACATTAAGAATTTTCGGTTATCGGCTTTCAAACATTAAGAATTTTCGGTTATCGGCTTTCAGACATTAAGAATTATCTGTTATTGGCTCTCAGACATTAAGAATTATCGGTTATCGGCTTTCAAACATTAAGAATTTTCGGTTATCGGCATTCAAACATTAAGAATTATCGGTTATTGGCTTTCAGACATTAAGAATTTTCGGTTATCGGCTTTCAGACATTAAGAATTATCGGTTATCGGCTTTCAGACATTAAGAATTATCGGTTATCGGCTTTCAAACATTAAGAATTATCGGTTATCGGCTTTCAAACATTAAGAATTATTGGTTATCGGCTTTCAAACATTAAGAATTATCGGTTATTGGTATCGGACAAGATTTTCATGTTGGTGCATCCCTAAGAATAATGACATTTAAACATTTTTATATGTTATGACTTAAGTGTCCAAATACTTTTAGGGTCACTGTAACTGACCAATACTTTCTCTCATTACAGTAATCATTCAGATAATCGCTCTGATCATCTACCCTGTCAAGTTCAACGAGCTGATCTATGAAGGTTATTATACCTACACGTGGGCGTACGGTTTCGGCTGGGGCGCAACAATCCTGATGCTGGGGTGCGGGATCGTCTTCTGCTGCCTTCCTCGCTACGAAGATGAGCTTTCCGGGATTGGGAAGACTAAATACATCTACAGCTCTGCCTGAACGCCCCAAACCTCTCATAAAGAACAATGTTAAGTCACCCAAGACTAAAGCTCAATGCTCACAGATCTCCGAAAGCATTTTCATTTCCCCAAAGCAACCGTAGGACAGTTCTGACTTCGATAAGGGCTGTGATCGGCAGCCAAACTGTGGCCGTTTCTCCAACCTTACAGGTTCATGCAACTACCTTTTACTTTCATTTGTTATTCATTCCAAAACCGATTGGGCTTTGATGCTTTGTTTTTAATGTCACTCATTGGTCCTGGAAACTCCAGCTTTTCTCGATACATTTTAGAAAGTTACATTGCCCATCACATATTATATGTAAACATAATTATTATAGACGTAATCATGTTAATACAGCTTAGAGAATAATTGAAAGTGGCTTTCTTGTGACTTTTACACTGTAACATGAATACTGTAATGTAAAGTGTGACTGAGTTTTGATATTTGTATATTTCTAGAACATCTCAACATTAAGTAAACATTTTTACGCTGTCACTGTACTTGTATATCAATGTGTCATTCCTTCCCTAAAGTGCTCTTACTCTCAGCTAAGAATGTGTGTTTTGTGTTGTGTGTGGAGAGTTTCACAGATATTTTTACAGCAGAATAGGTGAGCAAGTGGGTGAAAACGCAGAACTGCATGCATTCGGCAGTAAACAGATGCTTTTCTTCGCTTTGCTTTGAATTTCTGGAGATCTTGAAGCATACATGCCTTGTTCACTTCAGTTGAGTCAGCGTGGTGTGTGTGCAGAAAATGCAATCCAAAAACAACGAATAAATAAAAAAATATATACTTTGCTGGTAAACTTTGCAACTTTGTAGTTTTTTTTAAGTGTTTTACTAGATTCAGATTTTTCACTTTGTCATTTGTGGTTCTTTGTGATATGAATTGTAAACTAATCTTCAATAAAAGGGAGTATTACTATTAAGACTGACAGTTTTTTTTAATTATTTTTTTTTTTAAAGAAGTTAAAGTTATTTCCGCCTGCTAAGGAAAGTGTTTATGCACACATCTGTAGGGTTTGGGTAAATTTTAAATGGGTTTTAAAGTATGATTTCACTTTTCTAACTTTAGTTAGTGTGTAATGTTGCTGTTTGAGCATAAACAACATTATCAAAGTTACAACGCTCAAAGTTCAAAGGAAGATATTTGCTTTTAAAGGAAAGGACTACAACAAATGACTGGTAGGAACTACACGAGCTTCCTCCCGGGTTAGTGACGTCACCAACCCTAACATTTACATTAACCCGCAACATGGACACGCTGTCCATGTTGAGAAGAGGAAGAGTAGTTGTAGAGGAGTACATTTGTGAGTCAGCTCAAAGTTTATCAAAGAAGTTTAGCTCAAAGAACATGCTAATTGAAGATAGTTAACTCCACATCAGCAACATAAATTAATCAACTAACCATTCAGAGACGTCCTGTTGCATTCTATGTGTTGTCACTTCTTCTTTGACTGACTCCATTTTAACATTAAAGGGAGAACAGTTTCTGTCATTTTAGTGTGTCTGCGCGAGGAAATTGCAGCTACTAAGGCTACTAACACACACTGACACCCCGCCCTCTGCAGCAGCTCATTTGCATTTAAAGGGCCAGGAACCCTTTGCATTTGAAGGCCTGTGTTTGCTGGGAAGGGCACCATTTCCATAATCCTCCATGATTAATAAACACCCACCAGTTTGAAAACACCCACAAATTTAGAAACGCCCACTTTTGTTCCGCAGAGACCCTAGCAACTATTTTCAGCTTTAAAAAGCAGCTCTGACATGAAAAAAATAAAATAAATAATATATATATATATATATATATATATATATATGTATGTATAAGAGTGGCATGTTTTGTGGAATATTTGACATAGGGTTATCAATCCTGCCTCCTGCCACTGGGATACTATGAGCAGACAAATCTGGTTATCGTTTAAATGAAGTAAAAATATGTATATTAATCCCTGTTAGGAGCAATAACTTTAATTTCCGATCAGTTTGAAATGTTCTTTGCGGTAAACCAAAAGCACTGTAAATACAAGTAAAAAGTGACAGGCACACAACAGGAGGTGTGTTTTCTGCTAAAGATGAGTCAGAAAGAGACACACCTGTTCTGTCTAAACCGTCACACAACATCTGGTACATGGAGTATTAACATAAACTGGTTATCTGAGGACACAACAACAAAAGAAAGGGAACAAACTGACACCATGTCTCCTGTTCACATTCCTCTCTGCAAGTTCACACACAGAGATAACATTCTGGCTGCCAACTTTCAGTTCAGCTTACTGTCCGTATTGACACAAACTTCATGATTCGATTCACAAGCTTGCGATTTGATTTGGATGTCAGTTCAATATCTAATCTTTTGGATGTACATGGATACATGATAAAGTCTACTAAAGATTATACCCAATTAAAATGAAGATAATCACATTTTACAATTCAGAAGTTTAGTGAATTAAAACGTGCCTTTTTAAAGCTCTTTTTTAGTCTTACTCTTATTTTAAATAATTTCTTAAGACATCTTGAGACCCCTTTTGAAGTTGGTTGAGAACTTCTCTGAAAAGCCCTGCTAATGAACAACAACACTCACCTAAAGGATTATTAAGAACACCTGTACAATTTCTCATCAATGCAATTATCTAATCAACCAATCACATGGCAGTTGCTTCAATGCATTTAGGCGTGTGATCCTGGTCAAGACAATCTCCTGAACTCCAAACTGAATGTCAGAATGGGAAAGAAAGGGGATTTAAGCAATTTTGAGCGTGGCATGGTTGTTGGTGTCTGAGTATTTCACAATCTGCTCAGTTACTGGGATTTTCACACACAACCATTTCTAGGGTTTACAAAGAATGGTGTGAGAAGGGAAAAACATCCAGTGTGCGGCAGTCCTGTGGGCGAAAATGCCTTGTTGATGCGAGAGGTCAGAGGAGAATGGGCCGACTGATTCAAGCTGATAGAAGAGCAACTTTGACTGAAATAACCACTCGTTACAAGCGAGGTATGCAGCAAAGCATTTGTGAAGCCACAACACACACAACCTTGAGGCGGATGGGCTACAACAGCAGAAGACCCCACCGGGTACCACTCATCTCCACCACAAATAGGAAAAAGCAAGAGCTCACCAAAATTAGACAGTTGAAGACTGGAAAAATGTTGCCTGGTCTGATGAGTCTGGATTTCTGTTGAGACGTTCAGATGGTAGAGTCAGAGTTTGGCGTAAACAGAATGAGAACATGGATCCATCATGCCTTGTTCCCACTGTGCAGGCTGGTGGTGGTGGTGTAATGGTGTGGGGGATGTTTTCTTGGCACACTTTAGGCCCCTTAGTGCCAATTGGGCATCGTTTAAATGCCACGGCCTACCTGAGCATTGTTTCTGACCATGTCCATCCCTTTATGGCCACCATGTCCCCGTCCTCTGATGGCTACTTCCAGCAGGATAATGCACCATGTCACAAAGCTCGAATCATTTCAAATTGGTTTCTTGAACATGTCAATGAGTTGACTGTACTAAAATGGCCGCCACAGTCACCAGATCTCAACCCAATAGAGCATCTTTGGGATGTGGTGGAACGGGAGCTTCGTGCCCTGGATGTGCATCCCACAAATCTCCATCAACTGCAAGATGCTATCCTATCAATATGGGCCAACATTTCTAAAGAATGCTTTCAGCACCTTGTTGAATCAATGCCATGTAGAATTAAGGCAGTTCTGAAGGTGAAAGGGAGTCAAACACAGTATTGTTATCAGGTCAATCATACATATATTGTATAGGGTTACATAGGGGAAGATGCCCCCCTTAAGAACAATGTGTATTTACTTTTAAATAGTTTTTAAATATAGGTTTATTGTGTTGAGAATGATGATCGATTAGCCAATGGGTTATTATATTATCCAAAGGGGCGATCTTATCTAGTTACTGAATATAATTTAATGTGCTTTAAGCTAGTGAAAAAAGGTTTTACAAAGATATAGGCTAGCAGGTGTTAATGACGATATATTAATGGAGAGAGTGGAGGTGTGGGTGTTATAACAAAATAAACTCATTTTATTAGAGATAATAACCACTTGTCACCCAGAATAATGGTGTCACAGATTTATTTTTTATTTCTTAAGAAAGAGATGCAAATATACAAACACCTTCAGGCGAACATTAAAGCTATATATATATACGTAGTCAGGTTCATTCATTGTGTGGCTGTTTTTGGCTGAATGAAAATTATTCTAACTTTATAAAACAGTCACTCGACGTCACCTGCTGGAGTGATGAGGTCACTTGCAGAAAGAGTAGACCACGTGACTTGAAAATCCACACACGTGAAGAAAAGGAGTCGCAACTCAAAAGAAAGAAAAAAGGGCGGGAAATGCACAACGAATTGTCATCATTTCCAATGTCAATAGTTCCAACACATTCAGTCTCTCTCCGTTTAATACACGACCTCCTGGCATCATGTAAAAATGTATGAACATCCATACATGAGACTTATTCCTATGTCTAAGATTTAAAGACAACATTATGGAAGTTTCTTTAGAGATTATTTAGAGCTAGACACTTCAGACTTAAAACGTGTACTGAGCTGTATTATGCACACAACTAGTCTCGTACTACCACTAGATGGCAGCATATGATATACAAACATCTGTATAGATCTTTCTTTGTGTCTGGATTATTGCTGTGGATGACGTCACCTCTTTATACCTGTTGACTAGCAAACATCACTCCTCTTTTATTTTCCCTTTACTGACGCAAACTGCTGTGAGCTCAGCCAGTCATACAGTACTTCATCATCACCTTTAAATAGTTGGTGGTGAAATTAAACTGGCATATCTTTATTTTTTAAACTTAGTTAATTAAGATGATATGAATTTTAATGGAAAAGGAAATAAACGACTTTTGTGAACACAGATTAGATGAGTGTGTGGTCGGCCGGTCACACTCTATCGTCACACAACTTCACACTCGTAGAGCCACATCCTGTCTCTCCACAGCTACAACACATGTCAGCATTTGTAAACGATTTTAGATAAATTAAGTGCAGAGATATGTCATTCAAAACTGATTTCATTTCATGTTAACCCCATTTTTGTATGCATTAACAAATATCAGTTTTATTGCTTTAAAATTCTTGTAATGTTTCTCAGAGCGGCTGAAGTGTCTTGAGATCTCCTAGATACATAATTTTTCAACCATTCCAGAAAAATAGGTTTGTGTTTTAAGTTGCGCTAGTGAGCCACATTCCACAATATGTACCAATTCCATGCAATGAAAGAATATTTAGAATTTTGTCATCCAGGTAATTCCATCCACGCCAAAGCATTTTCACCATTGTTGCCATTTGAACGTTGTCTAGCTGTTTAGCGTGATGGGTGAGTGGGTTTTTGAATCATGAGTCAAAACAGTAACTTACTGAAAAGTTACAAAAGAAAAGAAAAAGAAAAAAAAAACACCTGAGAAGTGATTTCCCCTTGAATGTTTCCTATAGCATCTTTGAGTCCACGCCCCCACTTCAGCTCGACGCTTTAACTGACTCGACTCCAACTCAAGCCTGTAGTGTTTGGGGGCAACCCCTGTGGGGCTGCTAAAATCACTACTCAACGATGATGAAATTTACGGGATCTATCCTATAGATTGCTGGTAGAGAATGAGTCAGCGCATGAACCGAGGGCACCAAAGGCCTCACAACATGACGTGATCATGCAAATCACACCTATTCCCAGTATCAGGCTCTTGGCCGCAAAACACGTGAGAAACTTTCGCTTTTGTTCGCTGAATTTGACATCACACTAGGCCTACTAGACCAAAGCTTTTTACTCAAAAGAGACCAATGAATTATATACGTAGGTCATGACAGGGTGACCAACAGTCGTTTTCACGTCCCGTCCTGGCTGTATTTTATAAAGTGATGAAAATGTTCCTGTTTTCTAAAAACTGCTGGGAAAGATTAGCTCTACAAAAAGAATGTGTTTATATGAAAAATAAAAATTACCAAAAACCTTTTGGACAATGAGAGCATTAAAATTGTCCCAGAAAGACCGAGTAAAAAAAAAAAAAAAACTACAGCAAAATATAGACAAGGAGGATGAGGAAGAAAAAACAGATAAAGAGGAAGAAAACTAAAGATATAAATATATTTTGTTAGTTCGTTAGAGCTATTTTTGTTCAATTTGGAGGTATTTCTTTTAGTTATTTATTATTTATATATTTATTTTTCTAATACAGAAGAGACATTATTTCTATCATTATTTTTTAAACCTGTCATAATAAAACATGTTGATTTACCCGAGAATACTATCTGAATTTGTGTCTTACAACAAATTTCTATCCATAGAGGAGGCATAGCCAACTTTAAATGTATTGAAATAACAATATCATTTGGGCATCTGTTTGTCGGGCCGAGTGTCCTGGTTTTTGGTAATCAAAATATGGTCACGATATGGGTCCGACCCCCGGATGAGACTTGGACCCTCCCAAAAGGCCTAATTGAGTAAGCAACACAAATTCGTCTTCACTCAGTCTTGTTATAGTCAGATTACGCGCGCTGCTCTTCTTCTTCAATAGGGGATTATCACGCTGATACGTAGGACTTCCGGATTCAGTGATCTTTGTGCACTGCCACTTCCGTTGAATTACCGATCTCACTGGCGAACTGATGACAGACTACACTAAATTTATTTATACGTCATCCCTGGTAAATTAGTCTGATTCACTAAAGTGCCGGCTACAAATAAACGTGCTACCTTGTTTTATTTTAAAGTTTTAATCCACTTCTTCCTTATACTCAATTCAGTCGGGAATCCATGAAAACTTAAAGGGTTGGTGTTGTTGGTTAGATTTACAAAGTGGAACAGAGCAGTGACACATGCTGCGTTCACGTGCTATGGAAAGTAGGATATTTTCCACTTGTGAACTGGTATTTACCCCAGTGTGTTGCGTTCAAGTGCTTTTGTTGTCGTAATGTGGTAAAAAGATGGAGATCCAGACCTGTTATTTAGCCAAAACTATTTTAGATTGCTTAAGTCATCTGCAACAGCAAGAAAATGATTTGTCAAAACTCAAAAGGTAAACAATTATGCTATATATTTTCTAGATCATGAATAGTATATTTTTTTTTACCATTCGCGACTCTTGCGGTGCTCTCCGCCATTTTGAAAAAGGTTCAAAGGGTATCTCATCTCGGCAACTCGTCCATCAAAATATTCTACGAGTTGCCCAGTGGTAAATACCACATGAGGGGGTGTTCATGTGCATTTTCCACGTCGGCTTTTGGTATTTACCATAATTACCAAAGCATATGAACGCAGTCTTTAGACTTCGTCGTCTCAGCCATTGTTGAACAGCGTCGGAAGTGGACATGCAAAAAGTTGACAAATCCCGCCCATGAAACCCGGAAGCGTAATAATCCCCTATCCGCAGCGGTTGGTGGTCTGTCACGCTCGTCAATGTCAGAATATTTGAGATGACCAATCAAATCAAAGTAGGCGGGCTTTATGTTCAGAGAAGCAGCTGAGCGGTGAGCGCGAATTTTAGCAGAGTGACTGACGCTTCAGTTTACGGTCAAGTGCGAGAAGATGTAAGTAGCTAAACTAAACATTTCATAATTGACCGTTCTTTAAGGTCATGAATGTTAAATGAATGACACAAATAATCAGGCAAACTAATAAACTTTTGTCTAATTTCGCCATTTTGAACTAAACCCAAAACGTGAATTGTGAGGAAAGACCAAGACACATAAAGGGATAGTTCACTTTGAAATTAATATTTGATATGTTTTGGTTTAGTTACCTCAAGGGCATCCAGGATGTTTGTGTCTTTGTTTCCACAGTATTTTCAATTTTGACATTTTTCGGTCAAACTGTTGTTGTCTGTCAGTCATACAATGCAGTTTTAGGGGGTCCACGTCAAAGAGCATGCACAGAGAAGTCAAAATTAAACATGATTTAATGACTCGTAAATGTACACATAATTTAAGACACAAAACTAGCGGTTTGTGTGAGAAAACGAACAGTATTTATATCGTTTTTACCTTGTGTAACCACAGCCACGTCCAATGGGCTATATGCACGCATAAATTCCGCATTTGACACAAGGATGCTCGTCCATTTCCGGTTGTGGAGGTTAAAGCGGAGGAAAACCGAGGAAAACGGGATTATGGCAGAGTCTTCAAAATTTACTGTCCTCCAGTCTTTGAAATGAAACGTACATACGTTTAGATGTAATTTTATATATAGTTATATTTATTTAATATCATTTTAAAAAGAAGCATAAACACAATGAGGGGTGTCTGTTTTATCTGTTTTTGTGACTAACGTTTCTTTAGTTTAACCATGGAGTATAAAATTCAATATAAATTCTCGGTATTGCATTGGACTCTACGATCGGCGGAAGTCATCGAGCATCCCTAATGCTTCACCGGAAATACCGCCGTGCATAGAGCCCATTGATCTGAATCAGTTGTCCAATGTCCAACTGAACCATGTCCAAAGAAGTGATCAGATGCGTGTGTACATCACTCATTGTTTACACAGAGATTGCGGAAGTTTTACCTTTCACTGTAAAGAAGATCTAAACATATTTAGATATACAGGAAATCGCAATGGAAGACGATTTCGATATATCTAAATATGTTTAGTGAAAGGTAAAGCTTCCAAAAAATTTGTAACAATAACAAAAAAGAGTTGTAGGTTTCCTGTCATCTTGACAGCCTTGAGCTTCGCCTTCAGGAAACTTTTCTGGAATGCACCCGAGGTGACAGATCATCTTGGGAACTTTTCCTGTTGTACAAAAATGACTCACGGGATCGAGTCAAACGCAGCATTATAAATGAACAGACGTTGGAATTCCCTCTCCATTCCTGCCAGACAACAGCAGCAACTTCCAGTTAGATGAGAACATATACAGTACTGTAGGATACACTGGCATCCTGGTTTTTGTTTTATTTTCCTCTTTTAATCTTTCCTGGCGTGGTGATTTTCTGTGTTCAGTTTCATAATCACTCACTCAAACACACTTACGATTCATGATTCAACAGTTATGGGAATGATTAGTTTCGTATTTATGTCTGTTGTACAATAGTGGCCAAAAGTGATGTCCGAAAAGGATATGTTTTAATGACCCTAGGGGTTTGATTAAACCATTAAAGTAGGGTAAAAATATGTTATATTTTTGAAATATTTTCATTATGAGAGAAGAACAAAACACTAAGCTTGGTTAATGTATTTAACCTTATCCAAATCCTACCCCTATATGGGCCATTCTACAGAATTGGTGCAAAGTCTGAGTTGGAAATATATAGAATTTTTTTCCCACTAATTTTGCACGTATGCAAATTGTATAATATCCAAGGTATGCTTTTCTAATAATTTTGCTGTTAATTCTCATATTGTATTTTCAGAAAATGCTGGAATATTTCCCTTCTCCCCAAATCACCACCGAAACTTATAATGACCTATAATGACCTATTAAGATTTTGTTTACATCTATATATATATATATATATATATATATATCTACATATATATGTTTACAGGTTAAATCAATAAAGATTATAATTTTAATCATATTTTAATTGTAATTTATTAGATTTGTTGTATTTTAACTTCATAAATAAATAAATACTGTAAATAAAACAAGAATGGACAAATTTGCAATTATTATTGTGGGTTTCAATAGATAATTGAAGGATCTTAGTAAGCATCTAAGATTTTAATAATTAAATGTTTTTTTTAAATGTTTTTGTTTTTGGATTAGGGACAGCAGTTTGCACCAATTCTGTAGAATGGCCCATACATGTAGTTGCTCAGTGCTCAGAAAATATGATATTTTCCATTTGTGAACTGGTATTTACCAGTGTGTTGCGTTCAAGTGCTTTTGTTGTCGTAATGTGGTAAAAAGATGAAGCTCCAGGCCTGTTTTTTAGGCTAAAACTATTTTGTATTGCTTAAGTCATCTGCTACAGCAAGAAAATGATTTATCAAAACTCAAACAGTAAATAATATGCTGTATATTTCTAGACTATAGTACATATATTTTTACCATTCACGACCAAAGACAGTGTTCACGACTCTTGCGTTGCTGTCCGCCATTTTGAAAAGGTCAAAGGTTATCTCATCTCGGCATCAAAATATTCTATGAGTGGCCCACAATACCACATGTGGGGGTGTTTTAGGACAAGAAATAGCCTACCGACTTTTGCTGTCGAATGCATCACAATATTTTATGTTCTTCTGACCGAAACATTTAGTGCCCTGGAACTGCACTGTAACAAAAATCCTCAAGTTGTGACAGAATCGGCGTGTGTAGGCTGCACATTTTATTGCGAGCGTTTTGCATGCATGCTATTTTCAGAGAGCCGCACTACAGGTTGTGCGTTAACTTTCCGCCCACACTGAAGCGGTCCCTTCCCCCGCATCACTGAAATGTCACCTCTTCCCCACACCAAATATCCCCTCCCTCTCTCATACACTCTTTTCTTCCAGCTGTGAGTCACTAGAGTTCGTGAGGGGGTTTGGGGGTTGCCTACTTGAGGAGCTATTTGAGTGTTGGCCACTGAAACGACGAGTTTACTTTCAGAATCACATTATTAGAAAGAGCCATAAAGTTTTAGTTAAAAAGACATAAAGAGAGCGGTGTTGTAACTCAAAACCACAAAACTTCCTGTGACGGAATAGCATGGTTTACTAGCACAAAAATTCACCCTGGGTTTATGCAAAGTTTTACCAGCCTCTATATTTAGAGTCAGAAATGAGACCGTCAATGCAGAGGTATTAAAATATATTAATTTTTTTTAACTCAACACTTTGTGTGAGTGTTGAAGGACAAAATGGAGACTTCAGATTGTTTTATCAAACGTTTCAGCCATGTTTTTTTTTTTTTTTTTTTAATCATTCTCACTTGGCATTAGAATAGTTTGGAAATGAGCATAAATGTTTCTGTTTCGTTCCTCTTGACTAGTCCACAGACTAGTGGAATTTTTGTTTTGTTTTATGATAGCTGAGGCCTGTTATAGTATTTATGTATTGTGGTTCTAGTGGACTTCACAGGGTATTTCACCATCTTCTTAAGTGAGATTCCAATCCAAAGAAATCATACATGTTCAGTGCAAAGGGCATAGGGAATAATGGAACATCGATACATGAGTTCACTGGAAGTAGAGAGGGAAAATTACCCACCAGTCACTAGCTCATTTACAAGTTCATAATATTACTTTTGGGGTCTGCTAGAATACATCAATAATACAGTATATAGTTCAGGAAAAAAATTTCTCACACTGTACATACTGGATCGGCTTTCAGCTCCCAAGGCCGTGGCAACTATTATGTTGGTATTCGAAATCCAGCAGCAAAAGATCAGTATCTCCTGGACATAGCCAAAACACTTGAGCTGTACTTTGAGGGCGGGCCAAAGCAGCCAGTAGATGGGTTTTATGCATATGTATTTAACGGATGTAGGCCAGTAAGAGCTGTGAGTGTGAGCTGAAACTTCACTCCCCTGGTCTCAAGAGGCTTGTTAGCATTGTTAGCGCGCCCGCCTTTGCCCAGTTCGAATCCCATTTGGAGCGGACCAAGAAGGACTGGTTACATTTGGTGCCATGACCCGGACGGGAGTGAGGTTTGGGGGGCTGAGTGTAATGGATGAAGGCCAGTAAGAGCTGTGCGTGTAAACCTCACTCCTCTGGTCCCAAGATGTTTGTTAGCATTGTAAGCACGCCCGTTTTCGCCCAGTTCGAATCTCATTTGGAGCGGACTAAAAAGGACTGGTTACATTTGGTGCCATGACCCGGACAGGAGTGAGGTTTAGGGGGGTAAGTGTAATGGACCAAGGCCAGTAAGACCTGTGCGTGTAAACCTCACTCCCCTGGTCTCAAGAGGTTTGTTAGCATTGTTAGCGTGCCCGCCTTCGCCCAGTTCAAATCCCATTTGGAGCGGGTCAAGAAGTAGGGATGCACCGAAATGAAAATTCTTGGCCGAAACCGAAAACCGAAAAAGAGGAAACCAAGGCCGAAAACCGAAAACCGAAACAAATTATGCCAATTATCAGTATCATTGCATTTATGGCTATGACTGTGTACAAACGTTACTAAAATCAAGGCATTGCAATTGCATAAATTAATATAAACTTTTCAAAGAATAAATCAATTACAAATTATGCAAATATTTATTTAGCACAATGCACAGTATAAAATAAAATTCAAACTAAAATGTTTTTGACCCCACTCATGTGTACATTAAATAATAATCTAATGGCCTGCAGAAAGGTTTTAAAATTAAATGTTGTCTCATAAAAACAAAGCCGAGTGCGAACTTCTTCTCATCACACCAGCACCCTTTGCACGTCTAAATTAGTTTCTTACATTTTACAAATTTAGCATACAATAGCATAAAAAGCCTTTTTAAATGAACAAGGTCCATGATTAATACAAATGTACATGAAACTTAACGAAACATGTTTAGGCTAGTGAATGTAGAAAATATTTAAGAGAGCATTAATTTAGTTCTATACATGTTCCCATATATATTTTTTGTAATGTCACACAAGTAATAATCTCAGGGTTTACTGGGTTTTACATGATTATTTTTGTATTGGTGGTGGTATACTAAAAAATAAACATTGTCATGTGTTTATCTTTCTTCTTCTCCTCACCGATTCCTAATGGTTAGAGGACAGTTACTTGAGTCGTCCCCTGTCGTTTCAAGGAATAGTACGACGGCGAGCGGGTCCAGTATAAACGCCTCGACCGTTTGGAGCGGTGCGCGCGCTGTCTGAGGAGACTCGCGCATACTTTTCGCCTGCCTCCGCAGCGCGAGTCTCCACAGTTTATTCTTGACCCGCTCGCATCCGGAGTCGTTGTCATGGCGGCACGCATTGTTTAGAGCAGATATAGGTGGATAAACAAGGCTTCCGTCTCCTCGCGGGTTCAGATTCACTGAAATACGTCCGCACCGCAAACATGTTGCTTCAGACAAGCACGTGCAGGTCGCGGTTTCTGTTTGCGTCATCACAACATTTCGGCCGTATTGTTTCGGTGATAAAAGTCTTTCGGCCGAAAACCGAAAATGCACTTTTGGGCCATTTTCGGCCGAAAAATTTCGGTGGCCGAATATTCGGTGCATCCCTATCAAGAAGGACTGGTTACATTTGGTGCCATGACCTGGACGGAGTGAGGTTTAGGGAGCTGAGTGTAATGGATGAAGGCCAGTAAGAGCTGTGCGTGTAAACCTCACTCCCCTGGTCTCAAGAGGCTTGTTAGCATTGTAAGCACGCCTGCTTTCTCCCAGTTCAAATTCTATTTGGAGCGGGTCAAGTAGGACTAAATGGTAAATGGACTGCATTTATATAGCGCCTTCATAGACCTAATGGCCACCAAAGCTAGGGTTGGGAATCGTGAGAAATTTTCCGGTTCCGGTTCCGATTCCGGTTCCGCCAAACGATTCCGGTTCCGGTTCCCATTCAATTAAAAAATATTAGTAAGAGAAAAATCCACAATCCTTTTTGTGTTTATTTCTTATAGTACATGACAAATTAGTTTAACAGACTGGTAATGTAAACAAACTCAAAATATTATTAAGCAATCTTTGCAAAAAAAAAAAAATTATATATAAAGGAAATAAAAAAATTCTGCATTCTCTATAATAATTTAGACCTCTCCTTTATTGTATCTCCAACAGTGAAGAATACCCTCTCAGAAGGAATAGTATATGCTTTAACACACATATGTGTGTAGAACAGATTATTTTTTAAAACGGTTTGAATGATTGATTCATAAAGACTTTACTTATTTCATTACTGGATAAATCGGCGCTCTAGCAGTTAATAAACAGAACTGCATGCGTCTTGCGGAAGAACATTGTTGCCGGAGCTACTTCTCTCTGTTTATATCCATGACGAGTCACGCAGGCATTGGGCTACTCCGCAGCAGCTGCGATCCGCCGGCCAGTCTAAAGAAGTCCGAGTATTAACGCTTATTACAGGCTTTACGTAGTGATTCAAGATAAGACAAAAACACGGTTTGAAAAAAAAACATTATGATGCACTCGCTCATTGTATATATTTTGTAAATTCTGAACACAAAAAATATACGGACTGCGTCTGTTTTGACCACTACCGTCAATGTTTACTCAAACTATAATCTCACTAATTCTGTAACGGAAATCATTTAAATATGTGAAACAAATAAATATTGAGACTGTGTGATTGTAAAGCAGTTTCATATCGACAACTGCTCTCTCTCTCTCTCTCTCTCTCTCTCAGCGCAAACTGATTTGAATGTAGGCTAGAGAGTGACTCGGCGGTCGGCGCGCGCAGCGTGCGTGTGTCTGTGTGTGACAAATGCAGCGCGTGTGAGAGCAAATCGCAACTTCAGTGGTGAAGTTTTTGTCATTTAGGAATAAGACGGCGTCTTCTACTCCCAGCACTTCGCCCACATGATGATATCGCATCGGCATCAGAACCGTTTTCGGAACCGAAACTTAGGAATTTTGCACGGTTCCGGTATTTTTTCAAAAACACAACCGGTTCTGGAAAAGAACCGGTTCTCGGTTCCCAACCCTAACCAAAGCGCTTTACATTTGCCTCACATTCACCCATTCATACACTCATTCACACACCGACGGCGGTGTCAGCCATGCAAGGCGCCAGCCAGCTCGTCGGGAGCAGCTGGGGTTAGGTGTCTTGCTCATGGACACTTGGTCAGGTGGAACCGAGGATTGAACAACCAACCTTTCGGTTCGTAGACAACCCACATGAACCACTGAGCCACTGCCGCCGACTAGTTACATTTGGTGGCGTGACCCGGATGGGAGTGAGGTTTAGGGGTGTGAGTATAATGGAAAAAGGTCAGAGCTGTGCTTGTAAACCTCACTCCCCTGGTCTCAAGAGGTGTGCTGGCATCTGACGCTAGCTGCTGCAGTCATTAGCGTCCTTGTAAGTGCTCGCTTCTGCTTGGAGCGGGTTGAGTAGGACCGGTTTCATGTGGAACATGCTTGACATATCTAAGTCACGGAAATAATGGCAGGACTACAAAAAAGGCTTTTCAGGCAAGCCCTAGCAGACTACCATGAGCAAGGTCTGACACATCTCGAGAGTTTTCCAACTGAACCATAAAGTTGGCACAAAGAACCTTAGGTTTCTTACCTAAGAAGGATTCTTACCTGGTGTCTACCATGGCTGGTTGGAAATGGTACCTCTGGATTCATACAATCATGTAGCGGGATGTGCGGGATTGCGTGGATGCCTCCATTACGGGAAACGTTACCAATGTCCCTTTAATACAAGTCATTTCACTCGGCGGCCATCTTTGAAACACCTCTCAGGCATGCAAGTGCAGCTCCTATGTCTTTGAATTGGGGAACATCAAATTCTCTGAGTCTGGGTGTTTGATGTGCACCCAGACTCAGCTACAGCTTAGGGTTTGGACCACGGATTCAACCCTTGCAGTTGCAGTACCTTGCAGTTGGTCACACCATTAACAGGGCCAGAGCCGTGGGAGCTTCTCAATTCTTATTTGTGCATCCTCGCTTCCTTTCCTCGTGTCTCAGCTCCACCCCCTGTAGGAAGCAAGTGAAGGCTGCAAGGAAAGAAAACAAGGATGGAGAAGTCAAAGGAAAGCTTATTTGTATACTGGTATATTCTTGATCACTCGAGTGTTACGTCAAAACGTCATCAACTGCACTCAAAGGATTTGTCCTTATGAAGTTAAAGTTTGGTTATTTAAGAAATGAATAAATAATTACGATTAAGCAAGATGCCCTGTTGATATATATGTGTGATATATGGTTTATTTAAACTGCAAAGGTAGCATAAATTAAAATCATTGACTGTTTTGGAGCGGAGGAGAATTTATACGTGCGTCAGGTTTCTCAACAAGAACAACATGACATCATGACTTTTGCGGAAACATACACGCCACTTTCGAGTCAAGTGGCGTGTTATCTTTACGCATTTTGAGCTATCCGCGTGTATGTCTACGCCATTTACGTCCGAGTGATTCGAAGCAAAATGTAGATCTACATCTGGGGAGCGATCTTTTTTTTCCTAGGATGGTAAGGGAACAGTCATAAATGCCATTAACCCCAGTGACGGTTAGGTTTAGGTACGGGGTTGAGGTAAATCATATATTTATGTAACGTTAAGTCAACGGCGTTCATAAACACGCTGAAAAGCGATTATGCGTCTTGATAGCACACCAAAAATGGAAATACGAATTGGCGTGTCATACACACGCTACTTCATGAGATCAGTCTGACAAGAAAGACTTCTGTATAGGATACACCTGTCATAGTTCCTCTGGAAGCTTCCTCGTGCCTCGTGGTGCAATTAGAGAATTGAGATGTCCTCAAAGATTGCTTAATTCGATCAGTTTCCGGGTCACATGCTGGAGGACAGAGGAACGAGGAAACTTCAGTTTGAGAATTGAAAAGCACAAATGTCTCCTGTTAGAAACCTTTCCCTTCCTATACCTCATATTTTGGATGTTGACATAATGTAGAGATCTCAATCGTCACTCCATTAGACCATTTTTAGTGACTTGGGCTGCCTTCTATGTGGTTTTCTTGGCTGACATCTGCACTGCTGCCACCTGGGATTCTCTTTGGCTGCTTTCACAAGGTCAATTCTGCAGTTTTTCCGGAGCAACCTTGACTAATTTTTCAGGTGATTGTGGAGGCATGAAAGAGGACACTAGTTGTGTAAGTGTAACACGGTTCTAGAAAGCTATCAAAGCTTGTTTTCTTTGGCCAGTAATCCTCACAGCTCAGCCCATGTCATTATATGACTTGTTGGTGTATTATTTCAACCTGTTGGTCTGGCACTGCGATAGTGCCGCCTGTAGCGGTCATCTGGAAATCACCTAACCACAGTTATCTAACTAGTTGTTTAGTGGAAGACATTGGCATGGTGACATTGTTTTGCTAACAATAGCAAAAACAAAGTTGCTTTATTAATACACAATACAGTTGCGTGTCACATACTGATGCACTGCTTAAAGCTACACTGTGTAACTCTTTTAGTTTATTCTTAGCTAAAAAACACTTAGTTCTTTCAAAAATATATGTGCTCATTAATGTATATTTACTTCGTTCAAGTAATAAAGTATTCTCGTGAGTGTATAATATGCCATTGAAAACACATACGGGTGAGGGGTTCTAATGTCGGTCGCCATGTTGCCCCTCCATCTTGAAAGTACATTAGCCAAAGAGGGACATACCCGTTAATTCAAGCTTCGCCTTTCGCGTTTACGTTTGAGTTAACACTCATGGACGAGGTCGAACTGGAAGACATGTTAATCTTGGACTACATTGGCCACCGTAGGAGTTAAAACGAAATCGGAATTGAGAGGAACAGAAACTAATATTCACTGGATGGTCATATACCTTTTCACAGCTAGATGGGGGTAAAAATCACACAGTGTAGCTTTAATAAGCACTTTCCAGTGCTTCTTGTTTTAACATGCATTTCAAACTCCAAAAAAAGCAGATTAAGGTAAGCAGACACAGGAAACTGGTTTTTGTTTTTCTATTAAAAATAATTTATTCCAGGACCACATATAAATAATTCTTGAAACACATTACAGATAATATTTGCTGTGAATAAATACCAAAACAAACCAAAAAACAAGGCTTTTCATACAATACTCTATGAAAGGTTGCACAAAAAATTTCTATCTTGTCATCTATATTCCTCTAGGTCTATAACTGGAATGTCACTAGTAAGTCAGGAGTACCGTTCCTAATTCCAGAGCAGCTTATTAAGTATTGTGTGCAAGTTTGTGATGATCTGAACTGACTGAACAGATCCAGTAGTTGAAGAGTAGACACTCTTAAATTTATGATTCGACTGCAAATTGTTCTGTGTATCATTTATCCAAAGCACATTTCTGTATAGGCCCACATTCAACTAATTCTCAAGTAGACAAAGCTAAATGTGGTTGCACAATACTGGACTTTAAAGATGGGAATGTTGAACACAGACAGTTATTTCTTTATAAATGATGCCACAGAAGCTAACTCTATCTTTTCTCTTCACGTCTTTGCAGATATTTCGCAAATATTCAAATAGAGCATGTCAGTTTGTGCATACTAAACATATGCAAAGGATAGACTGAGGCATTGTGTGTTTAAAGGAGAGTAGTGCAACCGAAAGAATGTGGCTGGGCAAGAACAGCAAGAAACGGGGAGTTCACAGATCTAGGAGCGGGGCGTTTCCCACCTGGGTTCGCTTACGTTTGGACCGATACGTTTTTCGTCTAGCTCGCGAAACAGTTTTTGGCACGCCAATTCCCTTCAGCTTAATAATGTCATTTCATCAGCTCTATTCATCGGGGAGGTGTCAAGTATCTGGGTTTCATTGCACTTAAGGAATTTTTCAGCCACAGAAAAATGAACATATCCATTCAATAGAACAGACCAAGTCATATGAAGTTTAGCAAGGCAAGCGAAAGTGAACAATAGTTTCAAGAGCAAGAAGGACTTGCGAAAAAGTGATCAATGGTAAACTAAAACATTCTCAAAGGCAACAGATTCGTTCTGCTTGCAGACATCACATGGTGCAGCAGGAAATGAAATTCGAGCTCTGCTTAGCGAGCTCTCATTGGCACTTAACCTACATTTTATGAATAAACTATCAAATGCTGTCCTTCGGTGGTCTCCGCATACCCTGTTGTACGTCTCAAAAGGCCTTTCTGCAGTCCACAGTGGCGATGCACATTGGCTTAGACACTTTCAGTAAATTAACTTTGGTCAAATTTGTTGATTCTTATACATGCTCACGTCAATTTTTCAAGAAAGTTTGCGATTAATTACCCTGTTCAATATAAACAGCAGACGCCACAGGTGCGCGACTAGACGTCCCTGTGTATCGTAAGTTTCTTTATGCTAGCATCTCACGTAAGTCCTATACACACACACACACACACACACACACGTGATACAAATGACCAAAACTTCATTCCAGAGGTAATCACCAATTCTACAGCACCACCGGGCTTTTTAGGCCCTGCCCAAGACAGGTGGAGGATTTTGGGCGCAAAGTTCCTTGTGTAAGAGTGTTCGCCACGATGAAATAGGCCCTTTTGGACACTGAACTGTTCGGTCAGCCTCGGTAAATCTGCTTGAAGTGGTCACATTCGTTACAGTAGCCTTGCTTCTCTTGATTGGCGTAGTGATCGCAGCCCTGCGTCTTGCAGCGCTGTTTGCTTTTCTCTTTGGGCGCCTGGGCGCGCCGACCCTCTCGCTGGCCTCGGCTGATGCAGTCCGGGCACAGGTCCGTGCAACCAGGGGACAGGTTCTTGCAACCGCTACGCCGACACTGAGCCTGGTGAGCACTGGTCAGCACTGGCGGTGGACGTGGTTTCGAGGCCCGCTGGACAGAAACAACAGAGCTTGTTGCTTTATTGGTTCCTCAACACTTAAGCGGAGCCAAACGTCCCCCACAACAGCAAATAAGGACACTTACCGTGACAAGAGGCGGGGAGTTGGAGCCCCTGCTAGCAGCTTGGTTGAGTCTAGCGCTTTGCTCCTTCACGAAGCACTTGTTGCAGTAACCCTCCAGCATGGCCTTTCCCTCGGCACCGCATCCCTGACCTCGGCACCGCGGACAGTTCTGGAAACCCGCCTCGGACGTGTGCCTGGGCTGGACAATAGCAGGGGTGGCCTCTGTGCGGACAAAAATCACACGTTTGCTCCTGTAGTCACAATGTCTATGAATTGCAAGTGGAGACTTTATAAACCCGCCAACGTGTTACTTATTATGTTTACTTTGCTGGGGAAGTTCATGTAGGCCGAATTTGTGCAGATGATTTATCATGAGTCATCATGATATATTGAATACAGTGTATTGCGCAGAATATATATAAGCTGCGACTAGGGCTGGGCAACGATTAATCGTGATTAATCGCATTCCAAAATAAAAGTTTGTGTTTACATAATATGTGTGTGTAGTGTGCATAATTATTTTGTTTATAAAAATTCACACATATGCATGTATATATTTAAGAAAAACGTGTTATTAGTATATAAAATATTAATATTAATATTTAATATAAATTATGTAAAAATATACATGCATGTGTCTGTATTTATATATACAAAATTATTATACACACTACACACATATATATTATGTAAAGACAAACGTTTACTTTGGATACGATTAATCGCGATTAATCGTTGCCCAGCCCTTCATCTGGAACATTTGTTCTTCTTTTAGTCTAAGTTGTGAATGGCCGGAAATTCACATTTATTTGTATAGCGCTTTTCACAATACACATCGTTTCAAAGCAGCTTTACAGAAGATGCACAAGTCCGCGTTACAATTTGTAGTGATTTGTTATCAGAGGCAAGTTATTAGGGCTGTGAAACGATTAATCGCGATTAATCGCATCCAAAATAAAAGTTTGTGTTTACATAATATATGTGTGTGTAGTGTGTATAATTATTTTGTAAATATAAATACACACATATGCATGTATATATTTACGAAAAATGAGTTATTAATATATCAAATATTTAGATTTATGTATATTAATTTTGTATAAATATATACTAGGGTTGTGAAACGATTAATCGCGATTAATCGCATCCAAAATAAAAGTTTGTGTTTACATAATATATGTGGGTGCACTATGTATAATTATTTTGTATATATCTAAATATAAATACACACACATGCATGTATATTTAAGAAAAAAATATTATTTATTCTTAATATATAAATTATATATAAATCTTTATACAGTGTATACATGAAAATATTTCTAAAATATATACAAGCATGTTTGTGTATTTATATATATATATATATATAAAATAATTATACACAGTGCACCCACACATATTATGTAAACACAAACTGTTATTTTGGATGCGATTAATCGCGATTAATCGTTTCACAGCCCTACAAGTTATGTATTTCAGAAATCACATACACAAACTCACAGTAAATTTAAACAGTGTTTCAATTTAAGGCAGAAACAACAAGCTCATTTAAGTAATGAATACCTAACAAATGATTATGACATTTAGAAAAATGTGGCATTTTAGGTCACTTAAAAATTATTCGGGCGAGTTAAAGAGGTCATTTCGGACCCTGATTATCATTAGAGAGATACTACAATAATTGCGTGTGAATGCAGAATAGTTGGACTTACGGTGATTGGTCTGGTAGTCTAGATAACATATAGTGCAGAATCCCAGCTTCTCTGCCGTCCCGAAGAACTGGCATCCGGGGCGTTTACAGGGTCGGGCGGCAGGCGTTTTCCAGGTGTGTCCGGTGGTGCCCGTGCGTTCGGTCTCCCGATGCGTTGCCCACACCGAGGCTTCAGTCGAAGGCTCCTCTTGCTGGGCGTCTCCCCTCTCGGAAACGGCAGTCCTCTGCATGCAGGGCGGGCAAAGACCATTGAATATCCTAAAAACCTCCTGTCGACACAGAACGCATCTCTCGGTGTCCCTTTCTCGTTCCCTTTCCCTCTCCGTTTCCTTCTCTCGTTCCCGGTTCCACTGACCGTGGCACCACCCGTGAGACGGCCTGTTGGCAGCGGACCGGTTTTGCCTCGCCGTAAAGCAGCGTTCACACAACCCGTCGTGCTCCACACTGAGTGTGAACAAGCATCCGGGTGTCTTGCACTTCATGGCGTGAGTCTCACTGTAAAGGCTTAGACTCGGGGCCGTAGGGGGAGCCGAACGAGGGCTGGGGAGGACGGAGCGCTCCAGTCTCGCTCGGCTCTCCGGGTCCGAGGACGACGAGTGATTCGAGCTGGAAATGGCCTCTGGTTTCCGACCCGCCTGCCGCTTTTCGAAGCACTCGTGACAGTGGGGTTGTGTGTCCACCGAGACGTAGAAGGTGCATCGGGGTGTGGCGCAGCGGATCTCGATGAGAGAGAGTTGGGAGACCGAGAAGGGAGGGGGACGCTGGGACACATGGGGGGCCCACGATGACTCCTTATCCTCTTGCCAGCGCTTATATTCATGGTTTACCAGTTGTAGGTAGTCCTCCATCAGGTTCATATCCTCGGGTAGGTTGCCTTCATCAAGTCTGATGAAGATTTAAGAAAAGTCAAGTCACCTTTATTTATATAGCGCTTTTTACGATACAAATTGACAGCTTTACAGGGATAACGGGCAAATAATGGGATGTTTCTAGAAGAAAATAGCATCATAGTCCAACTTTTGTTGTTGTAAAAAAGGACGCCACAACTTTTTAGGGTTACACTGAGCAAGACTTCAACAAAGAGTGTGTTTAACTCATACCTGGCCGCAGTGATAATCTGTGTGGGATCGTAGCCCAGGCCAATGACAGGGATTTCTATAAGCATTAGGTAGTCTTTTAGCAGCTTCTCCTTCTGTTGCTGCTCCTTTTCTGTCAGGAAGTGCAATCGAAGCTCCTCAAACCCTCCCCGTCCCGGGTTTATCAGCGGCACCGCGCGGATCTCTGAACGGGGACACAAACATCACATATTCAAATACACTGGGCCGACTAAGAGCTAGAGCAAGACTTTTTGTTTTTTGTCAATGAGTTTGATAATGTTTTCATATTTTGCATTTTTTTTTACTAAATTATATTTACGCTGTATTAATAATAGATTTATACTAGGGCTGTCAAATGATTAATCGCGATTAATCGCATCCCAAATAAAAGTCTGTGTTTACATAATAAATGTGTGTGCACTGTGTATAATTATTTTATTTGTATATATATCTAAAAATACACACACATGCATGTTTATTTAAGAAAAAATATAATTTATATATAAAATATTCATGTATAATATAAATTATATATAAATCTATATACAGTATATACATGAAAATATTTCTTAAATATATACAAATATGTGTGTATTTATATATATAAAATAATTATACACAGTGCACCCACATAAATTATGTAAACACAAACTTATATTTTGGATGCGATTAATCGCGATTAATCGTTTGACAGCCCTAATTTATACACTTTTTGAGCATAGACCTGACAATTAAATTTCCAACTTAAACTTTGTAAACCTTGAAAGCTTTAAAGCAACAGATTTAAGTTTGATCTCTTTTTAAAGACGAGTTGGCAGATTATTGCTGAAGAGAAAAAAGTTTTTAAAAAGTAAACAAAAAAGGAACAGAATTTTTATTGTTATGAAAAAAATACTTTTTAAAATTTTTATATGAACTATATATTTTTAAAATCACGTTTTACTGTAAAACTGCAAGAAAATCAAAGCGATTAATCTAAATAAGTAGTGCTCCAAATTTGAGCTTGGTTTCTTTAAAATTTAGCTTTCAATAATTTTAGTTTGGCCGCAATACCAAAAGTTTTCACTAGATGAAATTCCTCTCCCATTCATTTCCAATGCACTCATTTTAGACCGCGAGGAGCACAAGTGTGACTTTTTTTTTTACAGGACCATTATCGCTTTATGTCATGATTTTTTTTGTGTGTTCAGACAAGTGCAAAAACCTTTACCAAGTTTAAACTTCAGGCGACAGTGTCTAGTGACGTACCTGGGCCGCTATCTTTGATTGTGATCAGGGGTGCAAAGTGCTGGGAGTCATATCCAAGCACTATGGGATATTTGTAGCATTCTCCGGGAGGCCAGTGCAAAGGCAGGTATATGCCCCCCACATTGAGGGGTGAAAACGAGGAACCAGACTTCATACTTCTAAGTACTTGGTCTGTTGAGAAAAAAAATCATATATTATGGTCATGTTGTTGCACATGTGTTTGTGCAATTCTATTGAAATGCAAAAAAATATTGTTGGTGTAACTTAAAAAAGTAAGTAACCTGGTTGCCTTAAAATTTTAAGTTGATTGAAATGGAAAAAGTGAGTTAATACAATGAAGGAGAATGATTAATCATCTGAAACTCAAAATTATGTGTTGTCTGAACTAAATTAATTATTTAAGTTGATTTGACAAAAGAAAAAAATGTTGTGATTGCTAATCATGAAAAGCATGAAAAACATTTTTTAATTGCATTTAACCCAAATTTGGGTTTGTCCATATTTGACCCATATTTGAAATTTGGGTTCAAACAACCCATCATTTTTTTAGAGTGTAAAATTTTATTTTTTCATGATTAGTAATCACAACATTTTTTCTTTTGTCAAATCAACTTAAATAATTTATTTAGTTCAGCTAACATATCATTTTGAGTTTCTGATGATTAATCATTCTCCTTCATTGTATTAACTCACTTTTTCCATTTCAATCAACTTAAAATTTTAAGGCAACCAGTACTTACTTTTTTAAGTTAAACCAACAATATTTTTTACAGTGTGTATTACGGATACGTACCTGCAATAACAATAATCGGCCTCCGTAGAATATTTGAAAGCACAAATATGTGAATATCCTCTAAAGAGTCAAACTGTAGGCCATTACTGCTGGACACTGGAGAAGCCATTTCTACAATCTTAACCCATTCCTCCTCCCAGTTCTGGGAAACAAAACAAATTGCAATGAGTTATACCCTTGTCATATGATTATTGTGGACAATTCTGCATGTTCGTCATGAAGTGCTTACCAAAGTGCTGTATCTCAGACCGGTCTGGGTGAACTCCTGCGAGTGCAGAAGCTCTGTCTGAAAGCGTGTCCTAAAGTTACTAGTGTCTGTTTCCTTCAGTACTGCGTAAAGAGCCTTTCTGAGCACCAGGTCTGTGTCCTGAACCCCTAGTAGATACTGAGAGGCTGCGTGAAGCAGGCAGTTCCCATCACCTACAGCAAAACACACAAACACAGTCACAACCCGTTTAAAAGACACAGTCCAAACACAGCTGGGCTGAAACAAGGCAAAATTTGGGCTCTCTGTCAGTGAAAATTCACTAATAAATGATCTAAACCATAACCCAAGAATAGACTAGACATCAATTAGATAACAGAGGAATGAAATGAGTAATGACATGAAAC
The DNA here is from genome assembly GCF_016745375.1 of Pimephales promelas. Next base: position 4,602,662 of record NW_024121388.1, on the reverse strand, counting down.
CAAACACCTTGTAATCACGGTTTACTTTGCTTCAAACATCTTGCACAATCTTTTGGCAAAAACGAGTTCTTAAAGGAGTAGTTCACTTAAAAAAAAAAAACTTTTGCTGATAATTTACTCACCCCCATGTCGTCCAAGATGTCCACGTCTTTCTTTCCTCAGTCGAAAAGAAATGAAGGTTTTTGATGAAAACATTCCAGGATTTTTCTCCATATAATGGACTTCAATGGGAACCAAACGGTTCAAGGTCCAAAAGACAGTTTCAGTGCTTTAAACGACACCAGACGATGAATAAGGGTCTTATCTAGCAAAACCATTGGTCATTTAAAAAATAAATAAAAAAGTTTAAGTTTTATAAGCTCAAATGGTCACCTTGCTCTGTTCTGTGACGAGCGTTCGTGACTCTCCTGTTCAAAATCGTTCATCAAAATGAACAAATCTTTTTTCCTAGATAAGACCCTTATTCATCGTCTGGTGTTATTTAAAGCCCTTTGAACAGTTTGCACTGAAACTCTCTTTTGGACCTTGAACCGTTTGGTTCCCAATGAAGTCCATTATATGGAGAAAATCCTGGAATGTTTTAATCAAAAATCTTAATTTCTTTTCGACTGAAGAAAGAAAGACATGGACATCTTGGATGACATGGGGGTGAGTAAATTATCAGCAAAAGTTTTTTTTAAAAGTGAACTACTCCTTTAAAGCTAAAAGAACAAGTTCATAAAAGTTCTTAAAGGACATGAAACTTGCAGTTCCTGTTTGGACTTTCACAATCATCAAGATTGACATAACATAGAGAGCCTTAGCAACCGGTTGGCATGCAATGAGTACATACACAATCTTTGCTTTGTTGTTGCATAGACTGACGGCAATCTCTTTTACACCTAAAGGTTAGTTCAGCTGTGTTTGTCAAGACGAAGATTAAGGATGAGATAAAAGCAATTCAGGGGGATTTCCACAAGAGTTGTTAAAGCAGTTTAAAGATATCAGTTTCATCCAAACTGTGTGCATTTTAAAAACAGAACATGTGACCACAATATCCATGCAAAAGCAATTAAATCCAACTCCCAACAGCAGTTTCAACGAGTCTCAAAACTCGGTGAAAATCAATAACTTTGCTGTAACCTAACCATTCAGTCACCTAAAAAAAAAGCAAGCGTGCTCTGCAGAACTTTGTACATGGCCTAGATTGTGTGTTCTTTCTGATGTTGTGCAACATGTGTGCTCAAATGCATTTGCATGTGCGCGCGAGCGTGTGTGAAACAACTGTGAGGAATTTCCCTAGTATGTGATTGTCTGATTAAGCGCCGTAAGGGCTTGACTTCAACTTTTTGACTCCTCTTGACACAAGAGCCGTGATATAAAGCATCTGGACTTTCCAAAGAGGAGGGCCGACGCCGTACAGGAATGCCTGTGCCGTGCCCATCTCCAGTCTGAACATATGATCTAGTTCCTGTTCTTCAAACCTGTGCTATTGTCCAACGCCGTGGTTTGTGTTTGTACGTGCTATCGACACAAAAGACCAAAATGTTCCCAAGTAGATGGAGGTTTTAACAATGCAATGCATAACATACTGTGTTTTCTTTTTGTTACACAAGAGTAAGTTTCTGTATGACTTTCAACTCTAGTAACATAAAATGACAAATTCTACATCACCTCTAAATCACTCTCATTAACATTAAGAAATGGATCTGAATTGATAACATTACAAATAAATAGGGCTGTCAAACGATTAATCGCGATTAATCGCATCCATAATAAAAGTTTGTGTTTACATAATATATGTATGTGTAGTGTGTATAATTATTTTGTATATATAAATACACACACATGCATGTATATTTAAGAAAAAAATATTTATATATAAAATATTGATATTTATATATAAATCTAGTATATACACGAAATATTTCTTAAATATATATACAAGCATGTGTGTGTATTTATATTTAACATAATTCTACACACTACACATACATATATTATGTAAACACAAACTTTTATTATGGATGCGATTAACCGCGATTAATCGTTTGACAGCCCTACAAATAAACTATCTAAAGGTAGTACTGCTAACTTATAACTTAGCCACAAAATATGTAGTTTTTCCAGTTACAAATTATGGTGTAAATCCAGATTTAAATGTGGTGTTTTTAATGTACTTTAAGACAAACCATGGACTGTCAAACGATTAATCGCGATTAATCGCATTCAAAATAAAAGTTTGAGTTTACTTAATATATGTGTGTGTAGTGTGTATAATTATTTTGTATATATAAATACACACACATGCATGCATATATTTAAGAAATATTTTCATGTATATATTTATACAAAATTAATATTATACATAAATATAAATATTTGATATATTAATAACACGTTTTTCTTCAATATATACATGCATATGCGTGTATTTAATACAAAATAATTATACACACTACACACACATATATTATGTAAACACAAACTTTTATATTGGATGCGATTAATCGCGATTAATCGTTTCACAAGTCGACAGCATTGCTGAGTATTTCCTCCTTAAAACTGCAGTGAACCAAAGACAGTTTGAAATCGCTGGTGTTTCTGACGTCACAAACGACCTTGTAACCAATCAGATCAACATGTGATCGTCAACCAGCGGATCCGAGGAAAAACATTTACATAGGCCTATGTCATTTAGGTGAGTTTTAAGAGATACCAGGGGGACTTTGACAAGTCGGGGTTTTACGTTACAGCAGCTGGAGCTCAATGTCCTCTTTAAAGTGGATTCATTTAAGTCAAGCAATTAACCTGGACTTTCTATCATAGAAGATTTACCAATTTGTCCTTGCACATTTGGTCTCAACCTTTTTTCAAAATTAAATTTAATTTCTGCTTATCACCATTTTGGTTAAATTGTGTCTCGTTTAAGTTTGATTCATTTGAGTTACATATGTGTGAAGATATTCCCTCCTCAAATACTTTCAGTTCGCCACTTTCTGTTAATAGTTTGCAGTGTCGATTACCATATTTTCAGCTTGATTGTATTTAAACACTTTACTGTAAATTATGTGATACTTGTCACTTGGGAAGTTACAGTTTCAACCCCACAATGGAGAACAGAAAATGAACACACAAAACATGGATACAAACAACATCTGCTATACAACCACATCCTCTTCAACACGTTCTGCAATAATTGTCACAGCAGAAAAGAAAATGATTGTGTAAATAAAATTAAATTGTCCAGTTCTCCCATTTTACTGTCATACGATCAGAGTAACGATGTCACAAACTATTTAACTTTGTAATTTTGTCTTATCAGAAGTCATCCATTATAGGGCTGTGAAACGATTAATCGCATTCAAAATAAAAGTTTGTGTTTACATAATATATGTTTGTGTAGTGTGTATAATTATTTTGTATTAAATACACACATATGCATGTATATATTTGACAAAAATGTGTTATATTAAATATTTATATTTATGTATAATATTAATTTTGTATAAATATATATAAAGTATATACATACAAATATTTCTTAAATATATAACATGCATGTGTGTGTGTATTTATATATACAAAATAATTACACACACATATATTATGTAAACACAAACTTTTATTTTGGATGCGATTAATCGCGATTAATCGTTTCACAGCCCTAATCCATTATCAATACCAATTAGGGCTGTCAAATGATTAATCGCGATTAATCGCATCCAAAATAAAAGTTTGTGTTTACATAATATATGTGGGTGCACTGTGTATAATTATATATATATATATATATATAAATAAAATACACACAGATGCATGTAAATTTAAGAAAAAAATATAATTTATATATAAAAAATGTATGTATAATATAAATTATATACAAATCTATATACAGTATACATGAAGATATTTCTTAAATATATACATGCATGTGTATTTATAGATAAAAAATAATTATACACAGTCCACCCACATAAATTATGTAAACACAAACTTTTATTTTGGATGCGATTAATTGTTTGACAGCCCTAATACCAATTAGTCCATTCGTTACTCATGTTGTATAACTGCACTGGGGTTTAATAAGTAAATCAATAAATACTTGCTTTATATAATAAAAATTATTGTACACACTAATGGTAATCAATTCAAAATATTCCCGTATCTCAAACTGTACAGAAATGGTGGCAAAGTCATGATTAAATTCCCAAGGAATGCAAAAACTTTTGATATTTGCTTTGGATAAATGCATAAATGTACCAAATAGCACCAATCTGCTTTAATAGCACCAGACTATTGATCGAACTAAACGAGTAAACAACAGCAGTCTCAAACAAACATGCAGATAGGAACTAGGAAGTTGTGATCCTCACGCGCAAGGGCTTTTTTTTAACACAAACAGACAAACACAGATACATGTTTTGAAGGAAACACAAGCCTAGCACTAGCACACCTAAAATGGCCATTTTGGCTGCATTGTGTATTACGTTATTAGCGGTGTTACATTTATTCCAGTCCCCCTCTATATTCTAGCACGGGTCTTGTCGGCGCAATCCGTTTCAAACAACATGTTCCAGTCTAGCGCTTTCATAATCCCGTGTGATTTAAAACAGGAAATTCCCGTTTCATTATGAGGCCAAATATGTGCTGTCCAGAATTTTTTTTTTTAACGCAAGAAATTTACCAGAATACACAAACGAGAAGCTATCAGACACGGCGAAATGATATCTACTGTCACAACTGCGTAAAATGATGAAACGAACAAACTGTTGACTATTCCAGATAAATGGTAATAAAAGGTAATGCGATGTTTACCTAATTTCAGTTACTGTAAATAGTGACTGTACAATGGAGCAACAATGGCAAGTACAGAGAAGTTTCCCTCACAGCATTACTCATAAGAGTAGAGCAGAGCGACCTGACCCTGAGCTAGCGAGAGTCACACACACACACACACACACGCTGGGGCCCAGCATCACAGCACGGCCCCGTAGAGCAAACCGAGGGGAAAAACATCCGTGTGACAGACAGTGCAGGATTTTCCCGTCCGCCATGAAGCACAAGTGGTCTAACGATAGAGCTTTTTTAATATCTTTACATCTCATAATTCTGATAACAACAGCACTTGAGATGCATGTAAAATCACTGTGATGAATTTAATACGTTTTTACACTATGAGAGAGATATCACTTGTGGGTTACACTTTATAATAGTAATTATACATTTCAGTACTGACTGTAGGGTTAGGATTGGTTTAGTTGCATGTAATTAAGCATAATTTATATTTTATTAACGTAACAATGACACTGCAAAATAAAGCGTTGACCACTTTTGTTAACTGACCAAGAAGGCCAAAAAAAAAAAGGGGAAATAGGCTAAAATATATCAGCAGTTATAACACTAGTTATAATAACATCCATATATTATGAAGCAGGTTCTGTGTTGGGAGTAATTATTTACTGTAATTTAATTACGTTTCTCTTGAAAACGTTTCTCTTAATTTTTCTGTATAACAATTCAGTATAGACTGTAGAACAAATGTATATCAAACAATATTTTTTTATTGTTTAAAGTTGAAATGTATGTTTTTAATGAAACCTTGTCCCTTTGGTCAGTTTTTGCAATTTTATGTTATTTATTTGAAGGAATTAAAGCAGTCTCCTTGTATTGTTGAAGGGTTGATTAGGGATTTAGAAAGTAATTATTAAGCAATGCACTACCTTTTCGTACAGATTGTAATTGGTACCTGATTTTTTTAGAGTAACATACCCAACACTGAGCGCTTCCCAAGAAGTATACGAAGCGAGTATACGACCATTATTAACTAATATAAACCAATACAAAGTAAGTTTAACGTCGCCGTTTCATCGGAAGGAAACGTGACTTGCGCTCGAGCCGATAAAAATCACAGCATAGTTACCGTTGGTTCTCAGCGGCACCAGCTTCTTGACCTCACGGCACCAGTTCAACCTCTTCTCCTGCTCCAGCGAGCTCTGCATGGCCCTGTCCAAGATGGCCGCCTGGATGACCTCGCGGAAGGCCTGCGGGAACTGGCTCATGCGGATCATCTCCAGGGTGTAGCGATGCATGCTGCGCAGGTGATGGATCAGGCCGCCGCTGGACGAAGCCTTGACCACGTCATTGGGAACCCGCTCTCTGATTTTCACGGCCTTCAGGAGGTTACTCACGAACAGGAACTTGGGCAGGAAGTTCTGGCCCTGGGACATGGTGATCTGGAGTGGGGAACCAATCTATCACTGTGAAAGAAGACATGAAACAACACCACCATTGTCAGGAGCGCTCAACCCACGACCATGTGCAGCACACACACACACACACGAGAATTTCCCCTTATTTCCCTCCACCATAAAGGTGAAAAACTGAAAGACTGATGGTGGCCCCTGAAAGCTACTGGTGTATTCCAGTCTCATGGTAAAGAGCTCTTAAGGTCAGATGAGTGAAAGGCGAAGATATTTATAAGTCCACCCCCACAATCAATTTTCCAAAACTATCATAGATGGGTTCAGACACACACACACACAAAAAAATGCCATTGACTGCAAGGGCACCATTTATTTGTCTCGGCTGCTGCCGGGGTTCTTTAGGGACAACTTATTCAGTCAGACAGTGTTCTCTTAAAAAACGCGAGGAAAGCGACATCCAGTTTTATTAAACACAAAGCACAAAAGGGACAATAGAGACCGACGCGAAATATTAGGCTATAACATCAGTTGCTGACGCTCGAATTACGTAATTGCCTTGACAGAAGAGCCGTTAGAGACAATGGAACGCCGTAGCACTCGAACGGAAGCTAAATGTCCCCATGGCAACAATAGAACGTTTTCTCCGTTAAACGTTCTTAATCGCTGATAAGTGACGTCTTCGCAAACAATGGCTGTCAAAACCCGTGGCGTATCCGTCCGTACAAGACAGCCTGGCGTTTGAGCTTGAGACAATACGGGAGAAATCAAGCTCGCTCGCTTTAGGAAAGAGTCTAAACGCGACATTAGAGAGGCGAGGGAACGGGCAGCGATGGATCGGACAACTCTTACCTGTTCTATATGTCGGTATCCACCAACAAAGCCCATAAGATGCTCTGGCTCTGCTGCTACTTCACTCAGTCCACTTTAATCGTCCATGGCGCTTTAAGAGATCCACTGGATTTCACAGCTCGCTTGAGACGCGTCCAAAACACGGCAAAGTATACGCTCTAGTTCAGACAGCCCGATTGATACCAGTACATAAAAGCCAGGGGATTTCCATAAGGTACTTTCCACTTTCACAACCCATTATAAGCGTTTTCTCTTCGTCTTCTCCGCCAGGGGGAGTCAGTGCGCGCGAGTGACGCTGAACGCTTACGTTACGTGCCAGTCGATGACGTGTTTGATTCGCCACACCCATAGCTGGTAGTTATGTGAGATATGGAAACATAACAACACTGGAAGTCCCAGCCTGTGCATTTTACACGTTCCATTTAATGTAAAGAATGAATGTGCATTACAAGAAAGGAATTTTTATGGGGTAACACGAGGGTTATTCTGTCTTTTTTTTTTCATTTGTGACTTGCTGTTAAAGTAGGCTAATTCAATCAAACAAGGGTTACGCTTTATGTTAAGGTGTCGTTTTGAGCAACTACATGTAGCCTAATTTCTATAAGGTTAGGATTTGGTTGAGGGTTAGATGGATGGAGTTATGCATAATTTACTGTTATGGTAAATGTAACAAGGACACTCTATGATAAAGTGTTACCCAAACAAGTATAACGTTTGTGTTCATTCATGGCATGCCATCCACATTCGTCATCATGACTTCAGAAAGGTAACAGGGTTGACAGAAACAACCCAGATAACAGAAATAATGTTCTCTCAAAGTTATGATCAACGTTCTGATCTTTAAGAATATTCTCAAAATGTTAGCACAAAAAGTTAACATTTGTTAATTATTTGAATTAAAATGAAGAAAAAAAATTATCAGCTGTATTTTTATTAATAACAAAGATGAATAAATACTGTAATACATGTATTGCTCATTGTTAAGTCATATAATTACGTTAACTAATGAACCTTAGTGTAAAGTGTTACCTTTTTTTCTTTAATGTTTTAGTGCGTTCCCTTTTTAAGTGTTGCCACCTGATGTTCAGAGAACATTCTAAAGTAACATTCCAATGATGTTTGAAGAATGATAAAATGGAATTTTTCCTTAATGTTTGCATAACCAAGAAAAAAAACCCTGTAGCCTACGTTTTGCAAATTCATAGAACATTCGGACGTTTTCATAACTTAATGGAAAAGTGCAAGTGAAACGTTTAGAGCTGGGAAGATTGACATGTTTAATTCAATATTACGAAGAAAGTGCTCCTTAGAAAGAAAATTTAATGCTGCTATTATACAAATATTCACATTTCAATTGTTTACTGTAAAATCTTGGTATGGGGTTAATATAGTGTCCTCTACAACAAACTTGAACTTGATGAGTATGTTTATTAGTAGATTACCACCACGGTAAAATGTATAGCCTAATGAATATAGACTGTATTGAATATATGAAGAGTTCAGATGCAAAACCCTCTAAATGCCATTTGAAATTTTCTTCTTTAATGATGATTTTTATCAAACTTGTATATTTAAGTTCAGTAATTTCACTTAAATAACAATTAAGTAATTAGCATTGCCATTTAAGTGAAATCACTGAACTTAAATATACAAGCTTGATAAAAATGATCATTCTAGAAGAAAATTTCAAATGGCACTTAGAGGTTTTTGCATCTGAACTCTTCATATATATGTAATGAATATATATATGTATTAAAAAAAATGTTCACACTTTATGATAGACACAAAGAACGCCCATTTTGCAGAATGACAAGGCAGATTTGCTAGGCGAATCATAAAGATTCATATAGTGCACTGCATGATGATGATGATGTGGGTGTAAAGTTTAGAGTGCATGTCATTCAAGAGAACTTGATCAGAAGTTCCCATCAATAAAATAGTGTAATAAAGAGTGACTGACATTTCATTTCTTGCCAGGGTCATTCATTCTTTATATTCAATGCTTTCCAAATGTCTTGGTAACACTAACTTTGATTAATAACATGAACACACATCTGCTAAACTAGTGCTGACCTCGATACTTTAAATCCTATGCCCTGAATGCATTGTGTGATACTGTAGATTTATATTTCTTAAGGCTCTACTACATGAATCAACTATGATTTAAGAGATTTCAGCCATAAATAAAAGAACATAATAGTATATTAAACTAATTAGAAATACATTTTAAAGACCTGACACCCTGCAGTGCCTCAAACTTTAGTTCTTTTCCCATGAAATCTGAATCAACATGTCTTGTTATTTCATAGAATTTGCAGTATTTATTATAAATTATTAATGATTTTTTTTTTAAAACAACCTCTGACTCACAGCAAACGACAGTCAATTCCTGATGTTTTTCCTCCTTCGAGAAGCTGTTTCGCTCAGATATATGTCACAATAGGGAAGAAAAGTCAGCTATGGATTCTGGTTCATGGCGACTTTAAAGGGAACTAAATGTGCAAAGTGCACATCCCGTAACCCAATGAGAAATATACAGAAATCCCTGCAAAGGAAACTGAAGAATAACAGTAATTGCATTAGTTTACTTCCATTCATTTGCATGACACACCATATATGAACGGGAAAAGCATTACGCAAAGATGACGTTTCTTTTGATATAAAGAGAAATTACTGTAGAAAATACCCTAACAACTGGGCCTTTTAAACATGAATGACTAAACAACTGTTTGATTTTTGATGTTGAAATATTCTAATATATATTTTGATTTATCTCTTAATTTCTTTTTGCTTTCACTTTATTTTGATGCTCCCTAACAGACTTTATACTAACTATGAGCAACTTTGCAACTACGTCAACTTATTCTAGTAACCCTAACATTTTAATACTATAATGAGAGTTAGTCAATGCAGTGAAACATTACTTATAGTCAACAGAGTCTGTTAAAGGGAACCTTCGAAACAAATTAAACAATTATAATTTATGATATAATTTATTCATGATGAAACACGACCAATGATTCTGTTTATTACTGTGCAACACTGCAGTTCCTATGTTGTGTTTATTTGAGCTTTCATGCATATTACACATTGGAGTGTCGTTGCGGTTCACGGTCAGGGACTATTTTTTTCAAGCGGATTCAGCGGAAGGAAGCTTTTTTTCACTCGAGTTGCGAAAAATAAAATGTTTTGTCTTACCTAATTATAGTAGCCGTTGTCTCACTTCCTTGTAACGTTACCTGACTGGCATTACAATCCACCGACAAGAAAGTTCAATCCATGTTATTTCTCTCGTTATTCCAAGCTTCATTTCAGCTACACATTTCAGCCATAAAAGTCCACTTGATATCGCGGTGATGGATGACAAATGCAACCTTGCACATGTACATTCTGACTCGAGTTAACTCGCATAATAACTTGAACTTGCTTGATCATATCTGTGCTCTCTGCTCTTCATCGAGTCTGAATCTGACCACCAAAACTTAAAGATTAAACAAGACGGTTCATTTATATTATTATAAACATTGGAGAAAAAGTAAAGCGTGGTTTGGCGGAAGCTCTGCTCTGGTTACCATAGAAACATGACACGCGCTTGAGATCGCACGGGTATTACACACAATGTTAAACAGACCCGGGATGTGAAGTAATAGATTCGGACCCGACCCGGTTGAACGGTTGATCACTGTGAAGACCTCTAGTGCCTGGTTGTGGAAGAAGACAGTCGCTGCATAAGCTTCCTCTGGATTCCAATAGGACTGCATGGATAAACTTTATTTTTAATGACGTTCCAGCTGATGAGGTAAAACATCGTCCGTCTGTTCGCTTCATTTCACTGAGGATTGTTTTGTAAACAAGACTGGATTTGCAGACGATTAAGAGTAAAGAACGGTGCTGTGCCGTATAGTGGATCTGACAGGAATAGTGCAACACACGGACTCTGGGTCGAACATGTATGGGCCAATCATTCCGGTTTCCATTTTACAACATTGGACAGAACAATTTCCCTTACGTACACCGACGGGTGAGTTGAAACTTATTATAATATGCAAAACTGTTCTCCACTCGCAGCAGTGGGCGTTTACTTCTAAGTCTTCAGTGCGAGACGCCCATAAAAACCCAGCGTTTATCCGCTAGGCTCAAAACTAGGGTACAAAATAGCCTATTACTTATTCATTTGGACGTTTTTGAATGCAAAAACCAAGCGAAAGTCATAAGTTGACCTCAGACAATAATATAATACAATTTAAAAAGCCAGTTCATGACCCCTTTAAGGGTAACACTTTACAATACGGTTCATAGTTAGCATTAATGTAACTAACATGAACAATATATGTGTTACAGTATTTATTAATCTTTGTTAATTCTAATACAAATCCAGCTGTTCATTGTTTGTTCGTGTTAGTTCACAGTGCATTAACAAATACAATCTTTGATTTTAATAATGTAGTAAATGTCGAAATTAATATTAACTAAGATGAATTAATGCTGTAGAAGTATTGTTCATTCTTAGTTCATGTTAACTAAGGTAGTTGAAACTTATTGTAAAGTGTTACCGTAAGTTGTTTAACAACATTTTATTTTTAATTGTTTATGACGCAGTTTATTTTCAAAAGCCAATTATTTTAACAAACATCATGTTTTCCGACATGAATTCCTATAAAATAGTCAGGAAAACGTATCCATTCAAAAATCATAAAAAGAAACAAAAAGGCTTTTGAAAATTAGTTGAGATAATTGTATGATTCCACCATTAAATCTTAGATATTTGTTTTCTAGATATTAAAAAAAAAAATAACGTTTAATCTTCATTTTTTATCTTCATCATCTTGGACATTATTTGTCATTAATTCTGAAACAAAAACTCAAGAATATTTACTGTATTCCTGCATGACACTGTAAGGCAGCAATTCACATCAATAGGCCATGAATCATTTTGAATATTGTAAAACTATGTTCAGGTTTTCCCAATTCACTAATCAGCACAGATTGCCTCAAAGCCTTAATACAACACACAGAAGTTTGTGGTGATCTCTTCCTGTCCCAGTTATTTTTCCTAATCTTTAATCTAATTGTCTGTCGACGGAAACTCCCACAAGGTTATTTACTGCTGCAGAAAATACACAAGACTTCAAGAACACACAGTGGATCTACTAACCTACTTACTAGTTTTTCGGCTTAAATCATCAGTTCTGAGTTAAAACTACAGTATTGTGCTGTTACGAGTTCTTGCACCTTTGATCAAATGTTAGGAGTAGGACCCATCAGAAGGACAAAATCTCCTATTTATTACACGGCTCTGTAGATTCTGATTGGTCAACAGCGCCATCCAGCGGTAAACTACTCCCAGATAACAACCGATGAGAACAGAAACACGGTGTTTCTCAATGTCAAGGATACTTCCTTGGCAGGACGGGTCCTTCCAAGTCATTTCCTTCAGAGGCTAGGCAAGGGTCCTCTTTAGCGTTCGGAGAACATGTAAATGGAACAGGCTAGCAAGTGCACGTCATTGCGTCATTACATCAGTGAAAGGTCCGCTTCGGCGCTGCAAAAATCATTGTGCTGGTGTACTGCACTGTTTATACACTTGACAGTCCTTATTTTGTCTTGTCAGTCCTCATAGAAATGAATAAATAAAGGGATAATGTATAACCAGGCGGTTGTTATAGAATACAACCCCGCAAACTCTAAAGCAGAGGGGTCTTGATCAGCCGGTTGTATTCGCTGTAACAACCGCCTCGCTATACATTTTCCCACTTATAACATGGCTACCAAATAAATCAATAATTTGACACAAAATATTGATTTAAAAAGGAGTTTATTCATTCAAAAACGATTACTATATTACCGGAGTTAACAGAACTACCTCCATATAGCAACATGATCTAGCTGTTAAAACACATGCAATTGTAAAATATGTGACCAACAAAAAAGGCTATGAAGTAAAAATTAAAAAGTTAATCACCAGTAAAAGGGAACAGCTTTAAATCCCCTCAGCAAATTTGAGCCGATATGTTAAATAGTTTAACAAACATTAAATAAATGGCTAAACTGAAATTATACTTGCTTACATTTGAAAGCATATTGCCGTTATCACTCCGACTCCGCTAACGGTCGACATTTTTTTATTTTTTGAACAAGATAGCAAAGCTGCGCATAGGATTGTGGGTGATTTAAGAGCGCGAAGGCTACACATATGCATCCTTTCCTGTGTATGGGATATTTTCCGAACGAAGGACTCAGTCCTTGGTTGAAATTCTGAGGATCCTCGACATTGGAACAGTCCTTCGACGGACGTCGATGACGTAGCATCCTCGAAATTCCGGCTTCCGAGGATCCTTCCTTGACATTGAATAGTGATGGCCGGTTCGTGAACGAATCGTTCTTTTGAACCGGTTCTTTTTAGTGAACCGGTCGAACCAGTACACTAAATCGGACTGAATCGTTCGAAACAGTTCGCGTCTTGCGTCAGCGCTAAACCACAAGTTACCAAAGTTACTCACTTTCAGACATGCCTGACAGTCCCTCCGAATCGAAATAAACCAATATCCAGAAGTACATTTTATTCCAGTAACTCAAAAAGTTCACTGAACGGAGACATATGTTGGTGCTGAGAGAAGTGATGAGCACGAGCAGCTGATACTGCGCATGCGTGTACTACCGAACGTACAGATACAGCGGTCGGATAACCAGTACAGAACCGAGAAGAACTGTTTCTTTCGGACACGTTCGACATATTGAGAACTGATGAGTTGATGAGCTGAGCATGCGTGCATTTTTTTTCTGAGGGACGAAATGTACGTTTCCACGTCTTTAGTTGAACATCAGTAAGTGTAACAAAATAAAACATTTTGGAAACATGTTTATCCCATTACTGTATCACTGTATTATTTTAACGATTGGAAATAATGATTGGATTCTAAAACTGTCAAACTACTAAACATTTATTATTATACTAAAATAATATTTTCAGGACTCATTTAATTTCTAAGTAACAATATTATAAATCTTTGATGTAAACTCTTGCCAAGGTTTGGTGCACTGCTTAGTAAATGTTTATGTGTTAACATAACGAATTAAACATATATGTAAACATATGTTTAATTCGTTATGTTAACACATGATGTATACTGTTACGTATATAGGCTACAGGCTATATTGGAGACAGACATGCATCGATTTTTTAGTTTTGTCGACTGTATATTCAGGTTTCAGCTCATCACAGGCCTATGCTATGGTTCTCGAGTCGAGAACTGGTTGTTGCAGCTCTTGAATCACTAGTGCAGAACCGAGAACTGTTTCTTTCGGACACGTTCGATACGGAGAACCGATGAGCTGGAGATACTGCGCATGCGTGATAGCACCGTCTCTGAACAGAACTTTCTTTCGGCCGGCTGATCCTGTGCTGATATACGAGCACGCAGTAGTACGGGTGAACCCAGGACTTAAATGAGAGGGCGAATCGGCGAAATGTAAGTTTATTTAATAACAAATAAAATGATGAAGACCATTTATGCATTTTATATATTTAAAACATGTAAAACATCCGCGTTAGCACATCGACTAGGCTGCAGCAGGGTTCGTTTTCAAAATGTAAATGTAAGAAACTTATCCAAGATGATTATGACAATGCATACTATTATTTAACTGAAGTTGTGATTACAAATGCCTTTAATTTGAAGTATTTTTATCCGCCGGGATGATAGAATTGACGTCATTACGTGATGACGTAAAAGAACTGGTGAACCGGTTTTTTGAACCGGTTCATTAAAACGAACTGTCCGAAAGAACCGGTTCGCGGAAAAGAACCGGACTTCCCATCACTTGAGAAACGCCTACGGGCTCATCAGAGAATTGGCACTGGCTGGTTACTTCCGGGTTCTGGACTGGCTGCAGTAACGCGGCTCTGTCCATGCGGGGGCGCTCGCGGTCGAGTGCAGAATGAATGGGAGTCAATGGAGTTTCACCTCCAGATATCCACTTTTCTCAGGATGTAATTTTTTGTCAAGTAATTTGAAAGTTGCATTCAAAGGGGAGGGCTAAGATATGCAAAAACGATGTGATCATCGCAACTGGCCCACCTTTACAGGTACTCTGCCCTGCCCCATCTGTGAGCCAGTGGCATCGCTCTCTCCTCTCCTTCCAAGCACCAACCTTCTCCCAGGGCCAGCTCAGGGCTACATCTCTCAACACTGCAAGAGTTAGGTGGTTACAGCCGGTCATCAGATGGGCACCCCCCTTCCTTGGTGTTTCGTCGATTTAAGCCCATAACACCTCGGGAGGGCTCGACAGCAGATCCAGCGTCCTGGATCTACCCCGCTGACCACCACCCAACTCTACTGTGTTTTTAGTCCTTCAACAGGTTTGCTCTGCCACCGCACCTCCCGCTGTATCCAGATCCAATTTGATGCTGCTTCCGCCTGTTCAGTGACACTGCCTATTAGCCGTTTCCTGGCCATCCCTTCAATCCCCAGCACTCCGAGTGCTCTCCAGAGTGACTGTCCCGCAAAACCTCTGCAGCCGACCTCTACTGGTAGATTCCAGGCCTTCCATCCTTTTTGCTGGCTCTCGAGGATAAGGCCTTGATATTTTTTGAGCTTGCGCTCATGCGCCTCCTCCATCCTATCTTCCCAGGGTACAGTTAACTCTATGAGTACCACCTGCTTGGTACCTCTAGACCACAGTACAATATCTGGTCTGAGGCTAGTGAGTGCAATCTCCTCCGGGAATTTGAGCTGCTTTTTCAGGTCTGCCCGCATCTCCCAGTCATTTGCTGAGGCCAGGACCCCTCTACTCCTCCGTACTGCTGCAGTGCTCTCTCCTGTCCGGACGAAATGGATAAAGTGGAGCCCATCAGGAGGCGGTTTACGATTCTTCCTTGCCTGTTCCACACCATCCGCCAACCGAGACAGGATCTTATCATGACGCCACCGGAATTTCCCGTCTGCCAAACTTGACCGGCATGCGGAAAGGACGTGCTCAAGATTGGCTGTCTTTCCACACAGCGTGCAGCTGGGGTTCTCTGCTATACCCCAAATATGGAGGTTTGATGGAGTAGGCAGGACATCGTAGACAGAACACATCAAGAACTTTATCTGACGTCCTTCCATATTCCAGATATCCTGCCACGTCAGGGCCCTTTCTCGCACACCCTCCCATCTTGTCCAACTTCCCTGTTTCTTCATGGCAACAGCCTTGACATGCCGGGTTTCCTCCTCTGCTTTACGGACCTCCCTCTGCACCATGCCACGACGTTCTTTTGGGTCAGCTTTTTTCCAGCTTATTCTGGTGGAGCAACCCAGTCCAAGCCTGCCCACAGCTACTGTCCCAACGATGTCAGCATGATGCAGTCGATCCTCAGCCTCGGTCAATGCTCTGCTGGCTGACCATTTACGACCTGTCCTGACAACAATGCCTGCTTGGCGTACTCTTTCGTCTTTGCTGTCACGCAGCATCATGGCCTGGCGTGTCTTTGTCGCCTTATACTCCTCGACCACTGATGTCACTGGAAGCTGCAACTTGCTGCCTGTGCTATACAAGCCAATGGAGCAGAAGCTTCTTGGGACGCCCAGCCACCTCCTCAAATAGGTGTTAATCCTCCTCTCCAATCCCTCAACGGTAGAGATAGGTACCTCATAAACAAGCAATGGCCAGAGCAGCCTAGGAAGTACCCCGTGTTGGTAACCCCAGGCCTTATACTTGCCAGGTAGGCCACTCTTCTCTAAGGATGTCATCCAGGTATCTACTTGGATAATCATCTCCCTCACACTCTGCTTATCATTGAGGTCTGCCCTATACCATTTCCCCAAGCTCTTCACCGGTCTCTCTAGGACCGTTGGGATGATGGTATCTTTGATCTTGAAGCGGAACCGGTCCTGGATGCGCCCCTTCTTCAATACCAGGCTTCTGGACTTTTCTGGTTTGAAATCCATCCTTGCCCAATCGGTGAGTTCAACCAGATCCTCCAAGATCCATCTCCCTTCAGGTACTGATTTTGCCGTGATGGTGAGGTCGTCCATAAATGCTCTTATAGGTATCTGTTGGATGCCACTCGCCAACACTGCGCCTCGACGCAACTTTTCTGCTGATTTAACGAGAAGGTTCATCGCTGCTGAAAACAAAATCACTGAGATTGTGCATCCAGTGACAATGCCCACCTCTAGCCTCTGCCATTCTGTGGTAAAGTCTCCGCAGGAGAAGCGCATGTTGAAGTTATCATAATAACGCTGCAAGAGCTTCTGGAATCGCTCTGGGACATGGTAGGTCTTCAACGTCAGATGCACCAGCTTGTGGGGTATCGTTCCAAATGCATTTGTTAAGTCCAGCCACAGGACTGCGAGGTCACCACGGTTCTTCTTTGCATCTTCGATAATCTTGGTGATCATACTGGTGTGCTCAAGACAGCCTGCCACCCCTGGAACTCCCCCTTTTTGGACAGATGTGTCCATGTACCCGTTGTCCACCAAGATAATACACTCAGCTGAAAATTGCATTTTTAAGTTCACTTATCCGTTCTAAAAATCCGTTCAAAAATGTGATGACGTCACACAATAGCAGAATGCTAGCGTGTTCCAGCCAACAACTGCCTAACCTGTAAGAAATCAAAAGGACATAAGTACTCGTTCATTCGACTTTTGGCCTATAATCTACATTGAACTTGTGGAATCAACAATAAAATCTATGTTGATTTAACGACAAGCAGGTGAAAAAGACACATTTAGCCGTTTAGCCCCGGCTCTGGGCTCATTCAGGTCACTGAAGGCAGCAGCGCTACTACGCCCCATGAGGCCTTGCGTCAAAAGTGGGCGCGTCTTCCGGTTCGAAGTAAACAAAGCGCGACTTGATATGCTTGACACCATTTTTTACAGTCTATGATTGACACTCGTTCATTCAACAGTTGAAAGTCATTCAAGTTATAGCGATCCAAAGCTAACGATGTGAGAACACAACCTCAACGAAATTAAAAAGGGTAAAATAACAGTACCTTATATAATAACTGTACCTTATATAATAACAGTACCCTCCGCAGTAGTTGGTTGGGTGTATTATAATAATATTATTAATAATCAATACTCATCAAGGCATGTTGACAGACAGTTGTGTGAGCTGACAAACAATTAAAAAAAAAAAAAAATACAAACTTAGTCATTGTGCTTTGGAGTTTATTCAAAATTATAAATGAATATGCTACTTGAATACATTAACTGGCACATTTGGTATTCTGTCAACACAGGCTTTGATGCTGAGTTTAGGTGTAACATCAGTAGAGAACAGCCAAACACATGCTGATAGAGTTTATAGAACATTAGTCTCAGCCTCAGACGTCACGCCCACGGAACGTCAGTCTGAAGGTCTGGCTACGCGAGACTAATAGAACATTAAGAATTTAAACAAATGTATACAGGAAGATTCGTCGTCTTTTGTGAGGTGATGGAAACTACAGTCATTGGCAGGATCAGAAGACGGGCTCTGTCAGGATCACTCTGATTTCGTTTTCCGTTTATGTTCAAAACAATCACGTTTAAGCCACTGAATTAGTTTAGTCCGGTTATACATACAACCGCGAACAGCACATGTTGTCCCTGAGCTCCGTAACGACATCTCTCAAAAAGATTTGCGTCTTTAAATAGTAAAATTATTCTCCGAAAAACAGCTAGCCTTTTCGCTAACTAACACACAAAATACCATTGGAATGCTACTTCCGACGCGTCACCGGAAGTTTCACCCACTTTATTTTTTACAGGAGCGCCCCCCGGAAACTTGTGGATAGTGATAGATGTGTAAACAACAATTATGAAAAGTGCATTTCCTGTGATGTATTATTAACCCAGCAGATTCCAATTTGAGGCCAAATGATCAAATCGTGTTTATTATTTTGCGACACGAATGTACAACATATGTGTGTTGTAGTGAGAGAGTGTGTTTAAAAAGTACATGAGATTTACAGACAGAGTCTAACTCCCTGAACTCGTTGAAGGTTTTGCAGAAAGTGTTAGACTATTTAGAATTTGGCTCAGAGAATGGGGTTTAGTGTTTTAGCAATTAAGAAATCCTGTAAGATGTGTCTTAAAAACATGGCCTCTTTTAGTTTCAGTCATTTATAGTGCGATGATTTGACTGGTAAGGGTGAAGAAGACACATTTAAAGTTGCAATAGTGACTCTAAATCTGAATGTTATTAATATGATATGACACTGGGTGGCAGCAAAGCTTTATTTTACTTATTGATACAGCCAAGCTTGCAAAGTAATTCACTCTTAAAGACTTATTCTCACTCACTTATTTGATCATTTATTTATAGGCTACATATTAAAACAAATGTTTTCTGCATCCAACAGCTCATTATCTTCAAAGAGAAAAAAATTATGAAATAAGTTGACCATCAAGTATTATTATAATTTATAATTTACAGCTAAAGGGATATTTTTTCAAACCTTCATGTTTTCTTACATTATTTTCATCATCACAAGCACATTTAACACATCCAGACATATTTTTGTTATTTTGTCAATTATTCTCAATATATTCCTCAGTTAAAGGCAATAGATCAAATATCACCACAAGGTATAGCCTACATACAATTTAAATAATCATACAATTATTCTAAAAATGTAATATAGGCTAATATATATAATTTGTTGGGTGTGTGACGGCATGATTTGAATGAAATATGAAAAAAACTTAAATTCTCCTAAAAATGTTTACTTACTCTAGTCTTAACAAAATATAAAGTATAATTTCTTTCATTGTGTTTGGGTCAGAGTGTCAATTGATGTTAACTTGTTTATTGAAATTGATACCAAAAGTAAACCAGCGAAGGTGACTTTCCCTCCAAATCCGTGAATTAGTGTTCCACTTCTCTGTCTTTCTTCAGATAAACGCTGCCGATGCTCCAGTGACCCCGACTCCTTCAGAAAGACGACCTTAACACTCTTTAGCTGCACGGTAATGTGAGGCGTCCTCCTCAAGGCTTTGGAAATACGGTTTTTAATAATGCAATTTCATACGCTTTAGTCGCAGGGCTGGCCTAGCACAATTCTTTTCTGTCATGAGAAAGGAGTTGTTGAATACATGTCACACATAACATGACACCGAGAGTCCCTGCTGAGTTCAAACCGCTGAGTGACATTCAGGCGCGGCCGGTCCTTTCCCGCTCTCTTTCTCAAGTTTACCTTTACATTCACGACCTGCTTCATATTCGTGACGTGCCACAGATGGTTCGTCACTAGAACGGAATGATTTTGTTTAATATTAGGAAAATTATTCTAAAGGTAAGGTATTAGGAAAACTACAATATTTTAGTCAAACTAAACCCAGCTGGCATTTTAACGTCGAGTTACTGTTGAATCAACGCGGGTGCCGTGTTGGATGGTAACCGTTGAATTTTGAGGTTGTAGCGTAGGCCTACAAATAATGTTGATTTGACGTAAAACTCAAAATGTTTTGATATTTCTGTGTTGAATCCATCAACTATTTGGTGTTCAATGTTCTTTTGTTGTTTTTTTATATTATTTCAACAACATTTTTAAACGTTTAATGTCAGCTGGGAAATGTATTGACACCTTCAACATTTGACACACCATCACTGTTTATTGGTTATAGTAGCCTATATGGTAATAAAATATGACGAGAGCTCAGCTTTCTCAGATCAGTGGATATTTGACTGGTTTTGTCCTTCTGTTAGACTCTCACACATGAATTATGTTGAATACACACTGAAAAAAATAATATGCTTTATCTAATCAATAAAATTGTGGCAACATATTACAAGCAATATTATTAATTAAACTGTACAAATTAGAATTAATTAGAATGTTAATTTGATTAACTATTACTCAATTCTAATTTGTTCAATTTAATAAATAATATTGCTTGTAATCTGTTGCCACAATTTTATTGATTAGATTAAACATATTCATTTTTACAGTGCATGTCTGTTAAATTTATCTACACAATTAAAAAGTGTAAAAAGAGCATTGACAATTACAGAAAAAACACTAAAGAAAACATGGTCAGGTCAAAGTGTATGAATCATTTTTGGTCTCAAATTATTCTAAATCTTACTGGTAGTGACTGTAGGAACATTTTGGAAAAAAAAAAATTTTCTTCTAGAAATATGTTGCTTAATAAGAACAATTCCAACTCTAAAAATTCACAATTGTAAATGTCAGAAAGCAAGAACACTTCCAGGTCAAATCAAAATTCAATTGTGTCTTTTAGTCTATTTACAGTTTTTTTTTTTTTTAACAATTTTTTCAATACTTTTAACAAATTTCCTAAACTCTTATCGCACCATAACACACAATTGACAAAACAGTTCATTTCATGCTCACACATTGTAAACTAAACTACAACACTAATTTTCATAATAAGCAACATACCAAAACACTGCAAACATGTCTCAAAATCAAATCATTAACATGTTCTTGTCCAACAGGAAGATTAAGTCAATCATAGCACAATGAAACAGGAAGATGGGATTACAGAAACTGCATTATTTTACTCGTGTCAGGTCTGCCCAGTATATTGTATTGATCATAAATTGTGTTTTGCACTGCAGTTTCTTTTGAAGCCTCTCTACATTTTTATTTCGTTGGGTTTAGGTCTTTTGCTGCAGAAACGCAATAAAAAAGACTCATCTCATGTGCTTTATAGCATGTTCGGATACAGTATACTGTATGGTCAAGCGATTGAAAAAACCTTAACACCCGAGATGGGAATCAGCTGTTTCTGATATGCTGAGTTTATTTTTTATTTTCATCCTTTTGTGGAGGGGGGAGGAAATATAAGATATTCTTCATCCTGCCTCCTTTTCATCATGGTTTATAAATTACATAAATGAGAATGATGAAGTAAGTTAATGGAAATATCCACGAATGAAAAAAAAAAAGAACATCAGCTGTTTCTCAATAACAATAGAATAAAATACAGGGGAAATATTTGTGTTTCAATTCACAATATAAACAGCAGTTTACCTTGACTTTAGCCTGTAAGGTTAGGTTTAGAGCACGGTGTTATCTGTTCTGGCATACAGTGTTATAGCATTGGTAGATTTGGCAGTAAAAGAGAAAAAAAAAATTGTTAATTACATCCATTTTGTGTTAAAGCAACAAGAAATGTGTTAATAGTATAGCTTACACAGACCAATGCAGTTCTAACTGTGTTAAAGTTTTGTAAAATTGTTAAAAGTACTGAAAAATCTGTCATAGCAATCATAAAAAACTGTACATATGCATATTTTACACCTTTCTCTTTCACTAAAGAGGCTGAAATATGGACGACTCGTCCCGCACTCACGTGTGTTCATATCTGTGTCCAATGAAATATCCTTGAATGAAAATGGAAACTAAAAAAAGTCTAAAAAAAAATATCAAAAATTGTCTTTATTGTTAGTGTAATGACAAAATAATGATAGATATTTATTGAAATATATTCACATCATGGCATAACGTTGTAATGGCTTTAATTTAGGCTGATTTAAATACAAATCACTGTCGAGAATCACTAACTAAACTAAATCAAAAGGGTTTGGACACATTGTGATGATGAGAATTTGGAGGGTAAATGTGATGAACACAAGATTTTCATTTTCTTGTGATTTTGTGGTGAGCTGTTTTCATGAGCTATACGTTTAGGCAATGTCTTGTCAAAGGGAGATGATGTCCTCACTTTGCCTCTTAAAGAAGGGTGAGGGTTCATAATCATTCCCGTTCAAAGGGCCGCTGTGGGCCACAGACCTTAGTAGATGTCCCATGATGCAGTTGTGCTTAAACGTTGAGGGTGTTTTGAAGGTTGGCTGCCCCGGTAACTCAGCGATGACAAGCACTTCCCAGTCGGCATCTCTGTCTTCAGGGGAGACAAAGGAGCCTCCGGCCCCGAGCCAAAGCATAGATGTGTTCACTGCTGCAGTCGGTTCCCAAGGCCAGGGGCCGGCGTGTGTGAGTGTGTGTGTGTGTGTGTGTCAGTTCCCAAGGCCAGGGGCCGGCGGCTGCATGATAAAGAGCCCCGCGCCGAGGGCCGCCTTCCCCTGGAGAGAGAGTGGCGCTTCTGCCCAGCGGGATCCCTGCGCTCGGGCAGGAGGAGGAGCCAGTGAGTGTGTGTGTGTGTGTGCATGTGAGAGTGAGTGTGTGTGTATACCAGGTATAAACTTCCTGACTAACTCTATAAAAGCAGAAGTTTCGCCAGTTTGCTGGTCTCTATGGCAAGCCGTTTTAGCTTTTATTCATTTCAAGGATATGAATTCTTGTCATTTTTTGAACAATTTAATTGCTGATATCTGTAATTGTATGGTGAAATTTCACCATAGGCTGCCATTCAAAATAAATTGTTGATATCACACTGTAAAATCCAATCAGTACAATTTACTTGAAAAAATTATGCAAACCAACTGCACTCAAAAAACTGAGTAAAGTGAAATAGGAATAATATGTAGTACTAACAAGTGCATGTTAGGCTACAAGAGAGTTAATATAACTTATTTATAGCAATAATTTGTATACGATACTTGATCTTTTTCTTTAGATGTACTTATTTATGCTAGCTGTGCAAGAATTGATTTTTTACTTGTAGAAATATCCTTTTTGATATCAATACATTGTTACTAGTAAAAATGTGAATTCCTGATATCAATAATTAAATTGTCACTAGTTGAAATGTCTATTCTTGATATAAACAATTAAACTGGTACTAGTAAAAATTATCATTTTTGATATCTGAAAATGTATTTCTGATATCAATATTATTTCAGATTTCTAAAATGGCTTTCTTACTAGTAACAATCACATTCATGATCTCAGAAATGAACATTGTCATTAGTAAAAATTGAATTATTCATATCAAAAAATGATCATTGTTAGTACACTGTAAAAAATATTTTCAAGATTTGTTATCACAACATATTTTCTTTTGTCAAATCAACTTTGTAATAATTTATTTAGTTGAGATAACTTATTATTTTGAGTTTCTGATGATTAAATTAATCTACTTCATTGTATTAACTCACTTTTTCCAGTTCAATCAACTTAAAATGTTAAGGCAACCCAGGTTACTTACTTTTTTAAGTTAAACCAACAATATTTTTTTACAGTGTAGTAATCACAACATTTTTTCTTTTGTCAAATCAACTTTATAATAATTTATTTAGTTGAGATAACTTATTATTTTGAGTTTCTGATGATTAAATTAATCTCCATTATATTAACTCACTTTTTCCAGTTCAATCAACTTAAAATTTTAAGGCAACCCAGGTTACTTACTTTTTTTAAGTTAAACCATCAATATTTTTTACAGTGTAGCAATTCAATTGTGGATATCAAGAATAGACATTTCAACTAGTAACAATTGAATTCTTGATATCAAATATAAAGGTTTTTACTAGTAATAATTGTATTTCTGATATGTGAAATTGGAATTTCAACTAGTAAGAAATCAATTCTTGATGACAAAAATTGGTTTTGAATGGCAGCCTATGGTGAAAATACAATTGTTGATATCAAGAATTCATATCCTGGAAATAAATAAAAGTTAAAATGGCTTGCCATAGGTCTGGAGTACTCAAGTGTGTGTGTGAATGATCTTAAAGAAGCAATTGTTGCCGTTATGTTTTTACATTGCTAAACTGGACATGGCAGGACTGGAGTTAGAGTTGTGCTGTCCCCTGAGATACACACTTCACATCACCTGCAAAACTCAACACACAACTCTTAACACACGCTCAACACAGGCTCAGTGCAGCCAAACATATGCACCACAACCCTCACTGAGATAACACACACTCACTCAGAACACACTGAGAGGAAAAACACTAGCATCAAACACCAAAACAGAAAATACAAACTTTTCATCTTTACAGTTTGAACAATTTCAGTGACTTCATGCAAAGTAATATTTTCTTCAAAAAAAAAGAAAAGAAAAAAAGAATAACATTCTTTCTGATTTATTTAAATTTTTAAAACATTACAATTCTTTAATTTCTGTGTATGGGCCCTGCCAGGAGGCCAGGGTATTAAGACCAGGTCGCCGAGAAGGAGCTCCTGGGAATGCTCTGGCCTAGTCGCTGCTGGACATGTTGGATTCAATAAGGTGGTCCTTGACCCGAGGCATTATTCGTTCAATTCTTTCTCTCATCTCTCGAACATGCTCAACTACTGTACGGTGGGGGGAAAGTTTTTGCTCCCAGGCCTTCTTGGCAATGTCTAACCTGCGGGGTTGTTGTCCAAACTGCAACTCGAATGTGGTAAAGCCGGTACCACATTGAAGCTTGGGGTACTTCCCGTATCCCAAAGAGCATATAGGGGATCATCCGGTCCCAGGCTGTCCTCAGTTCGCTTGAGTGTTATTTTAAATGAGTTTTTAATATTTATTAATATTTTATTTATATAAATATTTTAAATGAGTTTTTATTTTATATACTTCACTTCACTACACTACTCTTTAATTTTTGTTTATTTTCTTTTTTCCCTCCCGTTTGGGTATTTTTAGAATAGTGTGTCTTTTTTTTTATTATTATTAAAATGACCCTTTCCCAAGCTTAAGTTATTGTGAGAAAAAAAAAATAATCAAACATTATTATTTAAAAAATAATGTTGAGGTGAAATATAAGTTTGAGTGTAGCCTAAGTGTAAGTTTGATATGAATGTGTGAGTGTAAATGAGCTGGGCACATCCGTCCAGCATGATTGGCAATCGGGAATACCGGGAACAATCCCGAACGGCCGGTCCATTTCGGGCCGAACCGGCCGGTGGTCAATGATATATATATATACATATAGATATATATATATATATATTTTTTTTGGATGATACGTTTTATGATAAACGACCGGCGCGGCGGCCGCTCAGCTACAGCGGAACTGTGTGTGTGTGTTTCAGACTAGGCCAAACCAATACCTTCAATCTTGAGGGGGGATACGAGCGGCCCCTCCTAACTTGGACTGATCCTCGTTTTTCCTGACATCCGATTGGCTCAAACTTAAGGCGCCGAAAAAAGGAGTTTGGAGTTTTGTATGAATGCAAGTTGCAACAGAGACGGACATTTAAAAATGCTGAAAAGAGGGAAAGATGAGAAAGAAATGGGTGGGGCCGACAAAATAAGAATGAAAAAGAAAAAAATGTTGGCACGAGAGGCAGCTAATAAATGCGCCAAATTAACAGACCTTTTCCGGGAAAAGGGTGCTGTGGCAGGAGGTAACAGATGAGGAAGGAGGACCCAGCAGCAGGACAGGTGCACAATTAGTGATGCGTTTATACACTGAAATTGTTTATATTTGCATTTAAATATAGGCATATATATTATATAAGGGATAATGTAGAGCGAGGCGGTTGTAGTTGCTATAAAAACTATTGTATTAGTTTCGTGCCACGAATGCGGTCTGTTATTGCTTGATAACAGGCCGCGCGTTGCCATGGACACGCAGGATTCTAACCGTAGACAGAACTCTTTTCTTTAGCGGAAGCAATACAATGGTTTTTAAAACAGTAAACTCATTTTTAAATCAATATTGTGTGTCAAATTATTGATTTATTTGGTAGATAGCCATGAAATAAAAAAATGTGCTGTTATCATGTTATAGCCATGTGTCCCTTACATTTTAGAGATATATATATAAACAGCAGTTTGCAGTGTGTCATCACACAGACAACATCCTTCTAAGCCATAGACATATACACTAGACCTCACCTGGGGGTTCTAAGCATGCGTCAAAACCGCCGCCATCTTGGAACAGGGGTCTTGTCATAGGAAGTAGCTAGGTAACGCTGCTATCTCTGCCTTTACTTCGAATTCATTGATGGTGGCGGACTTTTGTGCAGCGTATGAAGTTCACGGATGAAATCTGAACTAGGAAGAATGTTAAAAAAAAAAAAAAAAAAATTAATTTTTTTCTTTCTGTAATCAATGATAAATACATGTCTGACCGTTGGAACAAACCAAAAAAACAAGAAAAATCGCATTCATGATGATTTATGGTGATTTTATTTGCGTTAGACCTGCGTCTACTACATTGACGCTGATGCATTAAAGTAGAGGGGCTCCCCTGTTTCAAGATGGCGGCTCTATTGACGCATTCGTTCTAATGAACTGCCGTATCCAAGGTGAGGTCTAGTGTATATGTCTATGCTTCTAAGCAAGTAATCTCTGTATGTATATTAGCTGTATGTATAATTGTACATACATATTCGCTGTATGTATAATTGTGTCAAATTATTGATTTATTAGCCATGTAATAAAAATGTGCTGTTATCATGTTAGCCATGTATCCCTCACATGTTTAGAGATATATTATATATTATGAGCAGTTTGCAGTGTCATCACACACAGACAACATCCTTCTATAAGCAAGTAATCTCTGTATGTATGTATATTAGCTGTTAAGGTCAGTGATGGAGAGGGACAGGTTGAGGATGACCCCTGCAGTCGTATTGATGATGAGGGAGAGAAGGAGGAGGAGCAGGAGGAAGGAGAGCAGCAAGAGAAAGAAGAGCAGGAGGAGAAGAATGGAACCAGTATCAAAACAATGACAGGTACAGGGGCAGTGTGCAGGGCTGGGTAGGCAATCATATTAGGAAAATAAATCAATCAGATATTTACATATATGCCAATAATTCCACATACTAGATAATAACCTGACTGAAGCACAGATTGAATTAGAAATTTTTTTATTCTTAGTCATATTTATAACTGAAGTTCTTCTCATGCATATGTAGCTGCAAATCAGTAAGCAGAGGCAGGGTCCATCAAAGGGGAAGCTAAGCTAGTTTTTGAGAATATGAGTATTTGTAACTATTTTATCACTCCAACTGACTGTGCACATGACATGCTGGTAGTTAGCACTATACTGTGACTTATGTGATCGAGATTAGGTTTTGCTGACCTGGTTGTGTTCAGTGCAGTGGTGACTTGCTTATACAATCTGAGGAGGCAGGTGTCATCCTAAAGTTTCTTGAAGGTTTTCAGCATAATCTGATTCTCTTTATACCATAAAAACACTATTAGAATTAAAATAACTAAGCACCAATAGCACCAAGGGTACTCGCGTAAAAGGCCTCTCCATCTTAAAGTCCCGGGCTGAATTTCAGTCCCTGTACGGCCCTGAGCATGTTCCTGAAACACTGGGAAAGGTTACCTGCTGTTTTTGTGTAGTTTTTTTTTTTTTAATTAATTTCTTAATTTAATTTAGACATTTGTTTTAAAATATGTAGAACGTAGAAACTCTTGTTATTAGCGACACAGTGTTGCCATTAAGGGAACTGCAGCAGTAACCCGATTCAAACCCGAAGACTCGTAAAAATTAATTAAACATTTCTCTTTCCGGTACTGACAGCATAGCCTCTATGGGTCTGACAGGAAGAACGAAAGACTTTTTGACTTCATTTTTTGTTTCCAGTACAGATTCAGAACCCATTTGTTGCGCAATACGCATGCGCGGTCAACACAAAATGAATGAATCACTCTCTGAGACAACTCGGTAGCTTCGAGTCATATTAAAGATTCGTTCAAAATGAACGTTCGTTAATGAACGGCACATCACTGCAACGCATAACGTAGTACAAGAGACAGCAATGTCATTCAAGCTCTCGATCATTTTCGTTGTTTGCTAATGCTTAGTAAAACGAGTTTGGGAATATCGAGCATCCAGACGTCGCCCACGCTGCTGAAAGCGACAGTCATGGTGATTTGGAGATGTTTGTTGCTGCACTGCGATTCACTGCCATCATTGTCAACAGATGAGGTATTTAACAGTTATGATAGTTTGAATATAACTATACAGTATAGTTATCATATGTGAGACTATAGTTTAAATTAATCAATTTATTTGCATGACACAATGATACAGCACAGAATGACTGTTTCGGCATTATCCTGCACATTTTAAGCATTAATTTAATGTGTCATTGATTGAACGGAAGAGAGTAGGGTACCAGATAACAGGGAACTTTCTTAGAGGTTTGGCAAGGTTCTCTCAAA
Source organism: Pimephales promelas (assembly GCF_016745375.1). Next base: position 4,573,669 of record NW_024121388.1, on the reverse strand, counting down.
GTTATGAAAAAGTATTCCAGTAACTTTAACAGATTTAGTTAGCACAAAAACGTTTAAATAATAATAATATGTGTGTTCGTCTAAGGCACATACCCTTACAGTATATAGACATTTACTCAGATGCAGAGTATAATATTTTTGTCCATACTTGAATGAGAGGTATGAAGTATAATGCAGACTTAGGTGTAAGCTGGTGTGGCCATGTGTGTGTGTGAGAGAGAGAGAGAGAGAGAAAGAGAGAGAGAGAGTAACGCGCTCCATCACAGAATGACAGCAGAAGTGTGGAGAGAGTGATGAGGCCCCCGCTGGCTGACTCTCTCTCTCTCTCTCTCTCTCTCTCTCTCTCTCTCTCTTCATGCCAACAGGTATGCAGCCTTCGGAACCTTCGTTCCAACTAATGTGTTTTAGTTTTTGTGTATTTTGGTTATTTTGTTCATTTAATGCACTAAAAAGAATGTTATTTTACTAAAGAAGAATTTTCACAAACAAGTTAAAATAGATCCGAGCTGTTGTATTTCACGTGATCCCAGGCTTCCCAGCTAATTAAAATATATTGTAGGAATGTTTTGCTAATATTATGGAAACATTATTTCCCTGAACATTAAAAATTAAAAGTAAACTATTATAAACCTTTTAATTGAAACAAAAATGAATGAAATTAGGCTGAAATAAAATATGTAGGCTATCCTATTAAGCCATATGGAAGTAAATAAAACTAAAAGTGAAATAAAATAAATTAAACCTAAACAGTAATAATAAAAGATAATGATCAAAAGAACAAACGCTAATAAAAATGACAAAATGTAAAAAAAAAATGAAAATGAAAAACTGAAAATACAAAAATAAAAGCTAATTCATAATATTATTAATACTTTTTTTTGATCTGTGTTCATGGTGTTCCTAAAGCATATAAAATAACATACATAATTGATTAAAAAGCAATCCCAAATCATCCCTTCGATATGGCTGTTGTTTCCCGTAAAGCAATATAAGATTAAATGCAGAACAGATTACTCATATTGTTCTCCTGAGAAAAAGGTTCCTGTAATATCAAATGTGTCTCTTCTAAAGTTTTTCCTCGGGTATTATTTAAGAAACAATACACTCATTTGCTTCTGGGGAAAAGGGTTAACATTATGATGGAACTTCAGTTTAAAAGAGGTTTATTGATTTCCAATAGTTTAAAGAAATCTCCTGATGTTGAGGCATCAGATCTTTATCAATTTTCATTTACTTTTGGCAAACATTGCATTATAAGCATATTAAAATGATCTTTGTAAAGGGGGCTGAGTTGGTGAGAACATTGCAATGATCTCACTCGCTTTGACTTCAAACACAAGCAGCTCATTTGATTTCTTTTTACATAAACCACGGCCCAAACTCCACTGGCAAGACGTATAGAAAAACACAATTAGAAAAAGCACAGACAAAACACCTGAAAAATGTAATCTCTGGCATCATGCTGTGTTTTTAAATGTTTATTTTGCAGGCACAACTTTCCTGCTAATTAGTTTTGCTTTCCCTCACATTGTGCATTTGTGGGATGTCGTCTTGGAAATGAATTTACGTTGCTCTATTTTCTCTGGAAAAGCTCAGCTCAGTTTGTTTTCTTGAACTTTCTGAGTTCAAAGGCTCCGTCGGATCATTTTTATATTAGATGGATGTGTTGAAACGGCTCAATTAGAGCCACTGTCCTCACTCAATGATTGACCACTGAGGGCGAGCCGCTTGAACGCCTCATTAGGGCGATGGGACTCGATGGGACGTGATAGCCCTCGATGGGACGTGATGGGACTCGATGGGACGCGATGGGACTCGACAACGCGATGGGACTCAATTGGACTCGATGAGACTTGATAAGACGCGATGCGACTCGATGGGACGTGATGGGACTCGATGGGACACGATGGGACGCAATGGGACTCGACTACGCGATGGGACTCGACAACGCGATGGGACTCGATGAGACTTGATAAGACGCGATGCGACTCGATGGGATGTGATGGGACTCGATGGGACACGATGGGACTCGTTGGGACGTGATGAGACTTGATAGGACACGATGGGATGTGATGGGACTCTATGGGACGTGATGTGACGCGATGGGACTCGATGGTATGCAATGGGACTCAATGGGACACGATGACACTTGATAAGACACGATGGGACGTGATGGGACTCGTTGGGACGTGATGAGACTTGTTAGGACATGATGGGACTCGATGGGATGTGATGGGACTCGATGGGACGTGATGTGACTCGATGCGACGAGATGGGACTCGATGATATGCAATGGGACTCAATGGGACACGATGACACTTGATAAGACACAATGGGACGTGATGGGACTCGATGGGACTCGTTGGGACGTGATGAGACTTGATAGGACGTGATGGGACTCGATAGGACGCAATGGGATGCGACGGGATGTGATGGGACTCAATAGGACTCGATGGGACGTGATGTGACTCAATGGGATGCGATGGGACTCGTTGGGACGTGATGAGACTTGACAGGACGCGATGGGACTCGATGGGACGTGATGGGATGGGATGCGATGGGACTCGATGGGACGTGATGGGATGCGATGGGATTCGATGGGACGTGATGGGACTCGATGGGGCGTGATGGGTCTCGATGGGATGCGAAGGGACTCGATGGGACGTGATGGGACTCGATGGGATGCGAAGGGACTCGATGGGACGTGATGGGTCTCGATGGGATGCGAAGGGACTCGATGGGACGTGATGGGACTCAATGGGATGCGAAGGGACTCGATGGGACGTGATGGGACTCGATGGGGCGTGATGGGACTCGATGGGATGCGAAGGGACTCGATGGGACGTGATGGGACTCAATGGGATGCGAAGGGACTCGATGGGACGTGATGGGACTCGATGGGGCGTGATGGGACTCGATGGGATGCGAAGGGACTCGATGGGACGTGATGGGTCTCGATGGGATGCGAAGGGACTCGATGGGACGTGATAGGACTCGATGGGATGCGATGGGACGCGATGGGACGTGATGGGACTCGATGGGACTCTATGAGAATCGATGGGACGTGATGGGACTCTATGAGACTCGATGGGATGCGATGGGACTCGATGGGACGTGATGGGACTCGATGGGACGTGATGGGACTCTATGGGACTCGATGGGACGCGATGGGACTCAATGGGAATCGATGGGACGCGATGGGATGCGATGGGACTCGATGGGACGCGATGGGACTCGATGGGACGTGATGGGACTCGATGGGACGCGATGGGACTCAATGGGAATCGATGGGACATGATGGGAATCGATGGGATGCGAAGGGACTCGATGGGACGTGATGGGACTCGATGGGATGCGATGGGACTCAATGGGACGCGATGGGACGTGATGGGACTCGATGGGACTCTATGAGAATCGATGGGACGTGATGGAACTCTATGAGACTCGATGGGATTCGATGGGACTCGATGGGACGCGATGGGACTCGATGGGACGTGATGGGACTCGATGGGTCGTGATGGGACTCTATGGGACTCGATGGGACTCAATGGGAATCGATGGGATGCGATGGGATGCGATGGGATGCGATGGGACTCGATGGGACGCGATGGGACTCGATGGGACGTGATGGGACTCAATGGGAATCGATGGGATGCGATGGGACTCAATGGGACGCGATGGGACGTGATGGGACTCGATGGGATGCGATGGGACTCAATGGGACGCGATGGGACGTGATGCGACTCGATGGGACTCTATGAGAATCGATGGGACGTGATGGGACGTGATGGGACTCTATGGGACTCGATGGGACTCAATGGGAATCGATGGGACGCGATGGGATGCGATGGGACTCGATGGGACGCGATGGGACTCGATGGGACGTGATGGGACTCGATGGGACGCGATGGGACTCAATGGGAATCGATGGGACATGATGGGACTCGATGGGACGCGATGGGACTTGTTGGGACTCCATGGGACGCGATGGGAATCGATGGGACATGATGGGACTCGATAGGACGCGATGGGGCGCGACAGTGCTCGACGGGACATGATGGGACGCGACAGGACTCGACGGGACACGATGGTACTCGATGGGATGCGATGGGACGCGACAGGACTCGATGGGACTTGATGGGACGCGACAGGACGCGATGGGACGTGATGGGACTTGATGGGAAGCGATGGGACTCGCTCACCCGAGAGGTTGTAGATCCGTGGCTTCGGACACTACAGAGACCGGGATAATAGGACCCATCGCCCCGTCCCGTCAACCCCCAACCATCAGGTCAACAGTTGGTCCCCAGAGCCAAAGTGGCTGGGCTTTCTGCCAGTGTCAAGAGGCTCTGTCTGAGATTATCCCAGGGTAATTAAGCAGGGGACGCAGGTCAATACAGACAAATAAATCATACTGATAGTCCAAACACTGTTGCTGAATGCCTCCGATTGAGCAAAAACAAGGAGCCGCCCCATGCTTGTTCCCGCTTAGCTTGAGGTCCGGCCGCATGCTTCACATTACTTCCCCAGAAGAAACAGCGAGTGGGAAAGCATTGTGCTACATCAAAAGCTGAGCAAAGAGACATGGGCTTTAATTGTTACGCTTTATTTTTAAGATAAAGGCAGAATGGGCATCAATTTAGTCTCTCTTTGTGGAAAACAAAGCCGATTATGCTGACAGAATGGTGATTGTTCCAAGCGTTGTGGAAAGGATGATTAAAGTGATCACTTTAAGAGAATGCATCCCTTTTGATCAGGCCAGCACACTCTTGATTAAAATATGCATAATCCAACAGAGGACTGCGGATGAGGGAAAAATAAAACAATTAAAAAAGTGAGTCGTTTTTTTAATAGCATAGATGCCATTGGGTTGACGCGACGGTGAGAATGACTGTATTTTTTATTTTTGAGTGAACTAACCCAACACTCACAAAAATGTAAAAGCTAACATTCTGATTATAAAAATGCTACTTATGAACGTTTAAAATGTCTAGTTTTGAAAATGTTTGTTTGGTCGAACATTCCATTTTAGCATTCCGCAAACATCATGGGAAAGTTACATTTGAATGTTCTAAACATTCTGAAACGAGTAGTAACATTTAAAAAATGCCAAACAACGTCCAATTAAAACATTTGCGAAAGAAATGATATATAAATAATGTTTTAAAGGCATTTCTCCTTATTTAGAGAAAATCCTCTTTCCAAATGAGTCAGGAGTTCTCCTACACAGAACCACACTGAAACTTTTTTTCTAAAAGCGTGTTGGTGCACACATACCTATATATAAAAATAAATTTAAATTAAAGGAAGTACAACCAATGTTACCATAACATACAACTAAACCAATACATTGTAATTTTACTTTACATTGAAACAGCACCTGTATGATGATGATGACAAATGTCATCACATATATTATTTTATAATGAATATGTTTATAAAGGTACTTCTTTAAACCGCACCACGACTGTCATCATTGCGTCTAGTTTCAGTCCATCAGTCTGATCTCTGGAAAAAAGTTTCTCCTGAAGGGTTGAAGAACAAAAGAAAAGCTCCACTTAAGTTTAATGTTCCTCTTCATTTCCCATTGGCTGAACGGCAGATAGCGAGAGATGGGAAGCGATGGAAGACCTTATACCATGTCAAATCGTCTTTTCTCTCGGAGGTCAGGACATTCTGTCTGGGTCCACTTGCATCTTTTCCTCAGAAGTTTTCCCATTCAGACACACAATGTAACTGTCAGTCTGAGCAACAGTTTCTGCTTCCACTGGCTCCACATCTCACAGGGAAACACAATATTTCACAGCACCAAACAATCGCCTGTCTGCTCAGGCCAACCATATGGTTACTATGGGGTGCAATATTGACACACATCACCAATTATTCATAAAAAAGGGGTCGATCGGGGGGAGGCGAGAAGGGCCGTGCGCTCGATAACACTGCAGGGCTAAAGATGGATTTGTCCAACCATATACACAAAGAAAGTCATCTATCAGGAAAATACACTCTCAAAACACGTGTACTGAACGAATCCTAAAGTTGTGCATTAGTTTGATGTTTTGAAACATTACACTGCATGACTAAGTTGAATAATTGCCCATTACCTGTTGTACTGTGAAATTGCCATATTATTGTGTAATTGGACTTTAAAGGTATACTCCACTTTTTTTTTTGAAATAGGCTCATTTTACAACTCCCCCAGAGTTAAACAGTCGAGTTTTACCGTTTTCGAATCCATTCAGCCGATTTTATGATATTTAGAAGAATATCTGTAACCAGACAGTTTCTGGTCTCATTGACTTCCATAGTAGGAAAAAATATATACTATGGTAGTCAATGAGACCAGAAACTGTCTGGTTACTGATATTCTTCTAAATATCAGAAAATCGTCTGAATGGATTCGAAAACGGTAAAACTCAACTGTCTAAGTCTGGGGGAGTGGTAAAATGAGCCTATTTCCAAAAAAAGTGGAGTATCCCTTTAAGAGGGGGACAAAGTAAGATATGCATAATCCTTTTATTCATATCTATTTATTTATTTAACACAATTTTTTTTATCGGAAAAAAACATGCATAATTCAAATATCTTCATATTTATATATATATATATATATATATATATATATATATATAAAAACCTAGCAGAAACATTGATTGCTTATTAATAGTTTATTTAGGATACATCTCTTTGGCGTGACCCGCCGCTCAGTCGCCCCCTACTAGGTGGGAAAGTGCAGATGTGCATGACAGAGGCTCATAGAGCTGGAGTGATTGACAGCCTCACACACCGTGTCTTACTCAGGGCGGGACGTTCTGCATCTGCTCTGTCACATCTGACGGGAGCGTGACAGGATGCAGAGAGGAGGAGAAATACTGAATAAGACGAGGAAGTCCGATTGAAGGACTTCTGAAAATGGAAAGTGAAATGACACTCTATGTCTATTTTATGGTTGACACAATTATATCGTTAGGATGGATATATATATATATATATATGTGTGTGTGTGTGTGTGTGTGTGTGTGTGTGTGTGTGTGGGGGGGGGGGGGGGGGGGCATATATATAGTGATTGACTACTAATGTTTTTGAATTGTAAGATTTAAAACTGAAACTAAAAAGGGAGGCCTTAAAGGAGTATAGTTGACTTTTAAAAAAAAAAAAACGGATAAATTTGCTGATAATTTACTCACCCCCATGTCATCCAAGATGTCCATGTCTTTCTTTCTTCAGTCGAAAAGAAATTAAGGTTTTTGATGAAAACATTCCAGGATTTTTCTCCATATAATGGACTTCAATGGGGTCCAAACGGTTCAAGGTCCAAAAGACAGTTTCAGTGCAAACTGTTCAAAGGGCTTTAAACAATTCCAGACGATGAATAAGGGTCTTATCAAGTGAAACGATCGCTCATTTAATAAATAAATAACTAAGTTTAAGTTTTAATAAGCTCAAATGGTCGCCTTGCTCTGTTCTGTGATGCACGTTTGTGACTCTCCTGTTCAAACTCGTTCATCAAAATGAGTCAACTTGTTCATTTCATTAGTTGAATGAACCAAATGACACGAAAAAATATTCATTCTTGATAAACGAGTTTAAACAGGAGAGTCACGAACGCGCATCACAGAACAGAGCAAGGCGACCATTTGAGCTTATTAAAACTTAAACTTAGTTATTTATTTATTAAATGAGCGATCGTTTCACTTGATAAGACCCTTATTCATCGTCTGGAATTGTTTAAAGCCCTTTGAACAGTTTGCACTGAAACTGTCTTTTGGACCTTGAACCGTTTGGACCCCATTGAAGTCCATTATATGGAGAAAAATCCTGGAATGTTTTCATCAAAAATCTTCATTTCTTTTCGACTGAAGAAAGAAAGACGTGGACATCTTGGATGACATGGGGGTGAGTAAATTATCAGCAAAAGAAAATAGTGCCCAGCTTCCAACGTGACTGGGACTAAGTTTGTGTATTCATCGCGCCTGCGGCACTCATGGTGCGACAGTGAAGTTTCCTGATTATTACGCAGGAATGAGATTATAGTTCCTAGCCATATCAGCCTAGAAAATCGCAATTTTACATTTTCTGTCTGTCTTAGTGCACGACGTAACTATAGAAGAGTCAAGTTTTAAATAGGAAAAATATCAAAACACTTTGGTCATTTTATTGGGAGAAATGCTAATGGTCTGTATGCTAAGCTATGTTAAAAGTAGTACCGCCAGAACCGGAGATCGGCTGAATGGATTCAAAAACTGTAAAACTCAACAGTTTAACTCTGGGGGAGTTGTAAAATGAGGCTATTTCCCAAAAAAGTGGAGTATCCCTTTAACAGTGTATAATCTGTTGTTGTACGTCACACGCATCACACACATATGACCAGCGTCGGTCAATAGTGAGCCTGCGTGTGACGTAGCTCTACGCTATCACCAGTGTTGGGAGTAACGCATTACGAAAGTAATACATTACAGTAACATATTACTTTTTGCTGTAACGCAGTAGTGTAAGGCATTACTAATCAATTTTCAGTAATATTTTACTCGTTACATGTTCAGTGAGGCTTGTATTACAGTTGTATTACAGTGTATTGTCTGCTTTTACTTCTTAAAGGCAACAGCCTATGTGAAAGTTTTAAAGCAGTCTTTTAGTGCCAGTTCAGAGCGGTCGCGTCTGTCAAATTTTTTTTTTCCTTATAAATGCGAACACGAAAACTAAAATAAAATGAATATTTTAAGTTCTATGGAGACTGGAGAGCCAACCCTTCCTCATCCGATTTGCGCAGTGTAATTAACAGAATTACAAAAAATCTATTTTGCCTCCTATTTTTTTGTCACGCATGAATGTGTCTTTTCCCTAATATTCAAATAAAACATAGACTGATATTTGTCTAATGTCTGGAGTCCTTTAAGGAAGTAGCCTATATACGTTTCAATACATGAATTTTCTGAGAATTTTTATTTCAAGTTTTGACTGCAAATGTCATCATGTCCATAATGCTGGACTTCCCCAATTTTAAATAATTTATCCTCAACTAGTTTTGTGGTGTAGGTCTACGTATTTTATAATGTTAACTTCAAATAATACTAATAGCCTAATTTAAAGATAAGGCAGCATTGGATCTGGACGGTAAGGAGAATAACGCTGGAGTTGGAAGAGGTTTGTCGCGATTCTGTAGGTTCGTTGATCTGAGTCTTGTGGCGAATCGCGATTTCGGTTTCATATTGCATATCGTTACAGCCCAAAAGTTAAGTTCTACTTAGTTATTTTGGTGAAAGTAACTCAAAAGTAATACATGAGTAATGTAACGCATTACAATTCTGAGACAGTAATATTGTAAGGTAATGAATTACTTTTAAATAACAGTAACAAGTAATACCTAATGTATTACAGTTTGGAAGTAACTTGCACAACACTGGCTATCACACTACGTTAACTGACAAGAGGCGCAAAGAGAAGGAAGTGAATAGTTGAAATAAAGTTGTTATTTTTGCACACAAAAAGTATTTTCGTCACTTGATAAAGTTAAGAGTGAGCCACTGTAGTCACAACGATTTTAACGATGTCTTTAAGGCCGGCAAATTTCAATTCCTCAAGAAGCCTATGTGGACTAGTATGGAGGAGTGATCCAGCTCTCAGATTTAATCAAAAATATCTGAATTCGTGTTCTGAATATAAACGAAGGTCTTACGGGGTTGAACAACATGAGGGTGAGTAAATACTGACCGAATTTTCGTTTTCGATGCACAGTGGTCAAAGTGTTTTGAGGTCATAATATAGTATTGTGCAGAGCCCCTGTAATCATAATTTGCGTGAAAAGGACTAACAGTTGTTGGTGTTTTACTGCCTCTAGTGAAAACTGCATGGTATTGCATGCATAAAATGTTTTTTTTACACAGCTCCAAATTTTAAAAAATACTATTTCATGTCTTTTGAAGCCATACAATAGTTTTGTGTGAGGGACAGTGTTTATTGCTTGAAAAGGCTCAAAATTGTCTTTTTTTGGGTTCCATCGGAAAAATAACAGCAAATGGGTGAACGATACGTTTAAACGCAGAGATGTGCGTTCACGAAAAGCAGATATCATAAAAATCCCTGTCCTAGGCAACGCTGAGCCAAAAGGACAATATAAATATGAATGTCACCTCTCTTGGTATGCTCCATGAGGGAAATTGACTTTTTAGCCTGCTGCTGTCTTCAGCCATATGCTGATGTTTTCATATTCCAGAAAATCAGTTCAGGGAGTCGTAAAGTTTCTTTAATTTCAAATGATACCCTGATGCTGCAGAATGAAAGGGCCGGCCGTCTGTCACACTGCAAAGACTTAAGTGTCACGCGCTGCTCCTCTGGCACCAGCAGAGATCCAGCTTATCTATTTTTCATGCCTCCATTCACACTCGCTGACTAATGAGGCCGTAAACATCTTAGCAAACTTTCAAGAGAGCGACTAAAGAACTTGTGCTTAAACACAGCGAAGTTTCTTTACACGGAGGGAGGGTGAAATGGTGCAGGCCATGTGAGATGGGAAGCAAAGAGGTCTTCAAGAATCAAATCTTTCACAGTATAACTAAGGCTAAACTTGCTCTGTGCTGTTTTTCATGGATTAAATGTAGACAGACATATTTGTGACCACCTGTGTTGTTGTTTAATAGTTGATCTATGTGCACATGCGTAAGGCTGATCTTTGCTCTGTGTCTGTGTGTTTGGCCTCGCTGTTCTGTATGAAGACCATTTTTAAAGAAACTTTTCATATTGGCCTCCAAAGCACCACAACGTCACATCTTATGGCCTATGGGAATACGTTCAAGTGTAACCAAGCGAATATTTTTATTCCAGACCACACACATGTATAAAGAGTATACACATGATATGACATGCTTTATAATTGACTGATCAGGTTGATTTTAAAATTGCACCGATAATGTATAATAATGAGCAAATAATTGATTTCCCATATGTATTCAGAGGCAGTTTGAAATGTCAGAGTGTAGTGTTGATTTCTTTTTCCTTTTCATGGACTTTTAGGGTATGTTTACATAACAACGATATGCTTAAAATGGAGATGTTTTTCCCTTGAGTTGTTCGCGTACAGGCGACACCATTGTCAAAACGATGTACATTCACACGGATCCGCGAAAACGTCTAAAAAGGCGATGAAAAACTATAAACTGAACACGTGATATGCATGTGCATGATGATGTCGTCGTCGTCTTCAGAGATTCAGGTTTTTGTTGTTTACTCGGAGACCGTTTTCAAAAACGTTCACTTTCAAACCCGTTTTCAAAAGTTTATGTTTTCTGGCACACAAAACGCCATTGTCGTGTAAACGAACGACCAAAACGCATAAAAAGCTTTACGTTTTTAGTTGAAAACAGTGTCATGTAAACAGCCCCTTAGTTTCCTGTGTTTTCTAATGGTTTCCATGATTCCTAGTGTGTTCTCATTTGTTGCCATGGCAACGCATTGCTTAATTGATTTGATCCACCTGCTCGTTGTTAACCTTTTGTGTTACTCCAGTGTATTTATAGAGGGAATGCATTGACGTCACTTTGCCGCCAGAGCAACCCCCCTCAGCCTGAGTGGCAAAAGATCTGCTGCGTGACTGGATTTAATAACTGCGAAAAAGCGACTAAAACAAACAATTTTATCAATTTAAAGTAAATGTTGGACTCAATATAGTGTTCCTTACAACTTACTAAAGATGATTCATGGATATTGACATGCAGCCAGGAATCGTGTTGCCTGACATTTATGTTTGCCTGATTTCGACACCGGGGAAATAAAAGCAATATAGACCTAAACATAAAGCACATTTGCCCGTGAACGCTTTATATAAATACAATATAGCTAGGTGTAAATTAGAGCCCGACCGATAAAGGATTTTGAAGGCCGATACCGATACAAATATTTTTGGGTTTTAAAATATTCCGATATATCGGCCGATATTTATTTTTTTTAAATATTGTTGGATTTCACACACGTGTGAAAGAAAAGATAACTTTTCTGCACAAGATACGTTTGATAATTTTTCTCTATGTCTAAAAGTTCAATTCTCGCAAGTATAACTTACATTTTACAATGCAGGGACTGTAACTAGAGATATGCTAGTTATAAATACAGTAATCATTACTTTATTTAGGCAGAAAAAGTTGATTGTGGTTTCCAAGCTCATTAATGTTAACGTTAGCGGTCTTCCACTGGTGATAGTGGCATTAGCTAGCTTTGTGGTTAGCTAGTCTATGATGAGCCATAATTTAGCAATAAATAACATACTTTTTCAATATAACAGGCTAAGGAGAGACGATTAAAGCGTGTTTCGTCCATTTTTATTTTTTTTTTAAATATTAATTTATCGGCCATTATAACTGCCGATACCGATATTATGGAAAATGCCTAATATCGGCCGATAATAACGGCCGGCCGATATATCGGTCTGGCTCTAGTCTGAATCCGGGTGATTACTTATATCAGTGTTATATATAGCCTATATATATCATCATATCGTCCAGCCCTAAAACTTTATAGTTTTTTTTTGGTCAGTGTTTATTAAAAAACATCCAATAATGCAGAATATGCACTGACAAATATTTAATTGATGAGTTACATAATACAAAATATATGGGTATGGTTTTACAGCTAAAATTCAGCATATTGACACAGAATGATGACTGCAAATCCAGCTTTCGCTGACTGGAGTCCAGTTGTTTCGATCCATTTGCTCCTCTTTCTATAGCAGTCTGTAAAAATATACCACCGATTTTTGGTCAAATCTAGTTGTACAGTAAATCGCAAAGCTCATTCCCACTTTATATGTGTTGTGTTTGTTTTTCGTGACATTCACGCTGAAAACAAATACAGCCGCTCAGTGTTTTTGCCACTCACTGTGAGGAACCGCAGGCACTCCGGCCGACGGTGATGGATGTGTATGTGCCTATGTGATAAATAAATGAATAATCTCTATATGAAATGTTGGAAGTAAATATATAAATTTATATATACGTGTATAAAGCTCTTAAGAAAAGTTGTCTTAACTAAATGTTTTGATTTTGCATGGATCCTTTTAGTAGTGGAGGTTTTTTGTTCTCGGTTAATATGTAAAATGATGTATAATTACTAAAGTATTGTGTAAATGAAATAAATGTTGACGATGATGAATTCAGCACACCCTAATTATCACGGTAACTTGTGGATTGTCATTTCTCGGCCGCTTTCCGATCAGCACCGCAAACTTCCTCAGACAGTGAACATCGTCTGGAGACTCGCTCCCCGCGCAGCCGGAGACCCCTCGATAGCAGGCGGTAGCCACTGTGCTATTAGACTTCCTGTTTTTAATCAGCGCGGTTATGTAAGGTGTTGGGTTTTTAAACGCACGGATCGTCTCTCCTCGCGCGAGCCGACAGATGCTCGGTCCAGCTGGTGCCCAAAAAGTTTATAGCCCAGTTGGAACGAGGGTCCTTACGCTCTCCACAATGTTGGCCAGCGTCGCCTTTTTTAACGAGTCACGAATAGCCTGTTTATCTCTTGCTCCCTGCTGTTTCGGCATTTTCCCTTCCAGAACAATCCCAGAAACACATGCTGCTACAGACGCAAGTGCAATGTGCACAGACACTCGGAGCCAAATTGCGACAAGGAACGTTTTTTTCCCCCGCCTTCTTCTTGGGCGTCCGAACGAAAGAGGGATTACAGGATGTGTAATAAAGCAGCGATTCAGATGTTCCATTTGACCCCTTCAATATGCTCCGCCAGAGAAAATGGAGCCCAGCAAACACTCAAATGACTCCATAATTGGCATGCTTTGTTGTTCATGTTTTGGCTCTGCTGAAAACGGTGTGAAACGCTTTCTGTAATGGCGTTACATTACGACAACACATGGCTCGCTCGAAAGAGATATAAGCTGGCAGGACCTCGCGGACGTAGCAGGTGGTGTTGACAGTTCCTCGTCATCTCGTAGAATAATGATTTAAAGTTCGCGTGTGCACAGATCAGAGATGCCAAACATCAACGAGCTAATGTGACTTAGAGGAGGGGTTGGAGGAGAGCGAAAGCGGCGGTAAATAAAACACCATCAGCTAAATGAAGTGTTGCCAACACAGCAGGGTAGACTGTCTAATGTGTAGATTTACGCTCGAGACGCTGTGAACGCCGTTTGTCCCCCTCCAGACTGATCTTCAATCTGAGCGTAATAAGAGTTTCTTTTGTCAAAGTTTTGCTTAGCAACTGTGACTCACTATTAGTTGAAGGCATAGTTCAGGCAAGTCTTTATTTGCTCATCCGTAAACGCATATGTGACCCTATCTGACAAGATTGACAGCATTAAATCATTGGTTCACCATTGGTTCTTTAATGCGTCGGTTCAAATGGAGGATGAGATTTGAGAGCTGTGGCAGGCGGCAAGATTTTCAATTAATTTATATATAATATATTATGATGTGATGTGTAAGAAACCAATGTTCAATAAATCAAGTTAGTAGTGATAAAAACGACAAATTAAAGGCATAGTTAACTCAAAAATGTAAACGACCATCTATGTCTGTCTAAACACAACCTGAGAGATTTATGGCCCTCTATTCACTCAAAAAGTCTGCAAAGACATGGTAAGAGTAATGAAAGAATTGAGCGGTTCAATACAAGTCTTCTGAAGAGACACAATCGCTTTATATGATGAAGAAGAGATATAATTTAGACTTTTATTCATATGAACGTTGATCAACACATGCATAGAACTCATCAAATATGGAAAACAGAAGCTCAATGCAAGAGACTTGGTGCATTAATGTAGTGTTCACACTATAGGCAGGTTTGGTTGGATTAAACTGAACTCTGGTGTGATTGCTCTAGTCTAGTGTGATTCAGTTAAGTAATGTCTAGTTCGGATTACACAATTTTAGCCCGATTTTGGCACGATCCGTTTGACGTAGGGTGTCGTGGGGATTCGTAAACGACAACGGGCGTCGGGACGCGAGATTCGATCGTATCATCTCGTATAGTGTGTCATAGTAGGCGACAACCTACCAATGCTTCACGACAAAAAGGCTAGCATGTTTAATTTTTGTTAACGGTAGTCCATGTATGAGATTGACCAATAGGAGCACAGAAGCTTTTCCGTACACTACTTTCAAAAATGGCGAAACGAAAAAGAGACGATGGTGCTAACGTTAAAAGTAAGAATGTATAAGAAAACAATATTTTACCTCAAATTCCCTTGGAGGATCGACAGCCCATCCTGTCCTCTCAAGCAATGCAGGAACGTGTCCATTGACGGGTTTTCTTTCTTTTTTTTACTTTTTTCTGAACACAGGACAGCCAATAAAACACTCACCGCTTCATCCATTGTTTGTTTAAGTTCATTTCCGGAAGTCACTCGCCACTAGTTTCGCCTTCTCGATGACATCACGCGTGTCGCTAAAGACGGCATGCGATGACTGGTCAGGAAGCAACGTGTACTCCGACATGTGTCTTGTCCACGACACGACAAGATTTTAGGAGTCGAAATTGCGTAATCTGACACAGTGACTATCGTAACAGACAAAAAAATTGTGTTTAGTTATTTCAAGACAAATATGTATTTTTAAGGGAATAGTATTTTTAAATATTATATTAATGAGGGAATTCATTAAGTGCCACAATTCCGTCAAGATATCCATGGGAGCTGATGAACAGTTGTTTCACGTCGTCACTTTTTTATGTGGATTTTAATATTTGTTTGTATTAGTATTGCCCAATCAACTACCTTGAAGAATTTTAGGTAACACTAGTTTGGGAACCGAATATCACTATTTGTTGCTTATTATCGTATTGGCTTAGTACACTGTGAAAAAAAAAATGATCGTGATTTTAACAGTAAAAGACGGTAAAAATGCTACTGTGAAAAACTGTTAATTGGTTAACAGAAAGTTTCCTTACTATATACGGTAAATAACTGTGATATATATATATATATATATATATATATATAATATATTTATAATGGTACATTTAGTGTAATTTTACTGTAAAATACTGTTAAATTTACAGTTTTTGGAAGTAAAAAGAACAAGTCATTGTATAATTTACAGTAAAAAAATGTAAATTGACATTCCCACAATTCCCTGGGTGACACTTCACATTTAATGTATTTTAACTGTTTCTTCATAATTTTCGTAATTTTTTCTAATCAGTTATGTACATTAGGGTTTTATGTTACATTTAATGTTGTTAAATTAATACTTATTGCATTTTTTAAATTTCAACATGTTACCATGATGGTGTTTGATGCTTGTGTGAATGACACTGTGCAGCTTCTATATAGTAGTATGAACTTTATTGTGGAAGATCTGCTTATGATGACCTTTGATTGGTCATGTGACCCTCCTCACGGCTATGATTGTTGGCTGTCCGTGTATTACAAATGAATCAAAACAGATATTAATACTTCAAAAGGTCATTAAATTATATCAGATAATGAAATACAGTTTATTGCTGTAAAATTAAATACCGTTGAAAGTCTGTAAAACCTAAAATGTTGCTACCATATTTTTAACTGAAAAACTCTGGTAACCAATGCCGCCAGTTTTTTCCTGTAAATTTAACGTATTTTTTTTTCACAGTGAAAGCACATATTAATGCATTATTCTGAAAGACCATATTCTACATCCCTTAAACTTATCCATACCTAAACTACCTTATAACTATTAATAAGCAGTAAATTAGGAGTTTATTGAGGCAATATTCGTAGTTAAAAGTGACTCTACTGTAAAAAAATAAAACTGTAAACTTTACGGAAAATAAAACGGCAGCTGTGGTTGCCAGAACTTTACCGTTAAAAATACGGTAGGAACGTTAATGGTTTTACAGACTTAACTTAAAATTTTCAGTAATAAACTGTTTTTCATTTTCTGATAAAATGTTGATTTACCAAGCTTTTGAAAAATTGATATCTGTTTTGTATCATTGTAATACACTGACAACTACCAATCATCACAGCAGTGATGAGTTACATCAGCAATCAAAGCTCATCGCAAGTAATACTTATATAAAGAAGCTTCACAGTGTCATTCACAAACATTAAACAGCATCATGGTAAAAAATGCAATAAACATTAATTTAACAACATTAAATGTAACATAAAACCCTAATGTACATAACTTTATTTCAACAAAAATACATAAAATGTGAAGTGCCACACAGGTCAATTTACGGTTTTTCACTGTAAATTATACAATGAGTTGTTTTTTCACTTTCAAAAACAGTAAATTTTTAATGGTACTTTACAGTAAAATTACATCACAGTCATTTACCGTATATAGTACGGAAACTTTCTGTTAGCCAATTAACAGTTTTGCACTGTAGCATTTTTACAGTATTTTACCGTTAAAATCACGATTATTTTTAAACTAAAGTGACTGGATTTTATAATACATATATAAATGCAGAAAACTCCATAGCAATAACCTTCCATCGATGTCCCACTAAGACGACAACAACATGCGAGTCCATGTTTGGAGCACATGACGTTGTGTTGCACTGAAATATCTGAGGAATCTGGGCAGAGAAGAGGCATTGCCCAGCAGCGTGAAATTTTTATTCTGCAATTGTCCCCTTTGTGGCCAACACAGAGTTTACCCTTTGCATTCTTGTCATTGTACAGGTCACTGAGGCAGAGGCGGCCAAGTAGAAAAGATCCTGCCAGGTTGGAAACAATGGGAAAAGCCAGCCCATAAATGTCTCCGCTTCTGTACCGCCCCATTGACTCCCTGATACCCCACTAAGATGTCACTGGTTGACCAGCCCTTTCTAAAACGGCTTAATTAGCTGAAAGGCCGCTGTTGTCTGAGCGTGTTGGCGTTGAAATAAAAAAAAAAGGCTGAAAAGTGTTTCTCTCCACCTCTCATTGTCTCGTTGCTCTCTCGTGACAGAAATCGGCGTTTTCCTTCAGAGAGGAACACAAATAAAACAACATTCCTTTCAATCAGACGAAAGCGCCCGACGACTGCTGATGCCGAGCCTGAAACCTGAAAACACACACATCTTATACAGTCATCCAAGAAATAAGGATAGTAGACGTACTGTAAATTAAATATTAATTATTTTACGTGAGAAGAAAGAGACCAGGGACTGGCAACCCTGAACTACAGGGGATTCACAGCTGGCTTTTATGAAGATATTTTTGAACGGTTGATGCGTTATTGTCACGTTAACTTGCCCTAAATTCAACACAACACTGTAAAAAAAATTACTGTAAAATTTACAGTAACTTACTGGCAACAGTTAGCCAGTAAGTTACTGTGAATCATTTTTACAGTAAGGGTACTGTAATTCCATTTACAGTATTTTATGTGTACACTGTGGAATCAAAAACAATTACTGTGATTTTAGTAGCATTTACAGTAACTGTAATGCTTGGACTACTGTGATTTTTAAGGTCTTACTGTAAAGTTTACAGTATTCTACTGTAAGAATCTTACACAGTAACGTTACTGTGAAATCTACCGTAAATAACAATTTCACGCAGCCATTTTTTTACAGTGAAGAGAGACTGTATGAGCTGCAGTCTGACAGTCCACTTTTGATTAACGACGGGATAATCGGTCCTGATCATTGACCGATGGTGATAGCGTAAATGGCTTTTTTCGGGCCGATACCGATTATAGGTCGATATAGTAAATTTATATTGTAACATTTGAGTGAATCATTTGATACAATGCGCTTTTTTTTTTAATATGTTTTCACATTGTACTGTTGTGCTGTTACTACATATAGAATTGACTGTAACAACATCTATAATCTTTGACCTGGACCTTTAAATCTAGATATACACACACCATGCAACAAACCTGTCCTAACCTCACCTATATCAGCTCAATACAATACATACACACAATAACTGTACCAAACATTATCATATGATGTAAGAACAGCGTGTAGCCCTCAACCCGTATTCACTTTATAGCCCTTAATCCTGTAATTGTGGACAAATGTGGGCACAGAGGACTCAGGTGTGATCCTAATTTTTGTATCACTGTCTTTGATAAAGTTTTTTCTATCCATTTATGGTGTGTTTTTTTTTTATTTTGGGGGTATTTTTTAAATTTATTTACTTCAAAAAGTACCAATTTTTTCTATGTAAATTATGCTTATTTTTACGGTTTTTTTTTTATTTTTAATTTTTCACTACAGTAAAATATCATTCCAATAAGTTCTTAGAGCTAAAACCTGATGATGAAGTGACTTTGCTGTCTCCTGGTGTCTTATTTTGGCTCTAAATTACAGTTTTTCCCATTCATTTCGTATGGGTGCCCATTTTTGACCCAAATACAATTAATGAGGGTTTTTTTCTCACCCACTTAACAAAAAAAAAAAAAAAAAAACATAATTGTGTGTGTTCAGGAGGCAAAAAGTAGGCGAAAAGTAGCCAATACCGCTCAGATCAAGGGAAGGATTTTTTAAAAATAAATCAAAACTATTTTGCCCACATTTGTTCAGAATATACAGTTTTAGGGTTAAGACATGTGATATAAAGTGGGACCAGATCGCGTCGTATTGGTTAGCATCCAAATGGAGAGATACACTAGCCAAGGCAAAAGTTTTTTTCAACCTCATTTCTTGTTTTCCTTTCAGAGCCGACCCCTGTTATTCCTTTATGCCCTGCGCTCTTCAAAGACTCAAAACAGATTGATTCTCATGTGAACACAGCTGAAGCGGGGACCCTGCCTTTCTGCCGCGGCTTTGAGCCGCTAGCGGCCTGTTTACTGCTGTTTGTCTGCCTCCGCGTGAAGATGAACCGTAGCAATCGGAAAACAAACTGGCTTTCACGAGGCCATGTCAAAGGTGAGTAGCGTCTCCCCACGCAGCCCCCCACCCGACGGGCCGCTCTCGCCCCGAGTGCTGATGGTAGCCATGGCGATGTACCTGCTCCACGCCGATCGTGTCTGTGTGGGAACGGCCATTAGACACTCTGTCAGGGTGATCAATGGGGTCGGTGCTCTCGACAATAGACGGCAGTGCTTGGGTTGACCACTACAGGGCCTGATTTCACACAGTTCCCAGCACACGCATGTGTAGATGCTATACGGTTACATTAAAAAAAACCTGTGACGTCGTTTTCACAATAAAGTTCAATTTGTTGTGAAGACTTTAGATGCCCAACATCTGTGAAGAGGCGGCACAACCAATCGCATGGAAACATTTTTTTAATTGAGTTCAGCTGAATAAATAAGCTTTCCACTGATGTATGGTTTGTTAGGATAGGAAAATATAAAAAAATCTGGAATCTGAGAAAATCGCCGTTAAAGTTTTCTATTTGTGTTGCCGATTGTGCAGCATTCATTTACAAAAATACTGTTTTATATATTTACGGTAGGAAATTTACTAAATATCTTAATGGAACATGATGTTTACTTAATATCCTAATGATTTTTGGCATAAAAGAAAAATCGATAAATTTGACCCATGCAATGTATTATGAATATATGAGGGCGGGGCAACCTGTCACTCACATGAGATCCACCAATAGATCAATCAATTCCCCATGGACAAAATGAAGCCCCGCCTACATTAAAATGATATATATTAGGGCTGTCGAACGATTAATCGCGATTAATCGCATCCAAAATAAAACTTTGTGTTTACATAATATATGTGGGTGCACTGTGTGTATAATTATTTTGTATATATATATAAATACACACACATGCATGTATATGTAAGATTTTTTTTTATTTATATATAAAATATTTATATTTATATATAAAATAAAATTATATATAAATATATATACAGTATATACATGAAAATATTTCTTAAATGTATACAAGCATGTGTGTGTATTTATATATATATATATATATATATATAGACAGTGCACCCACATATATTAGCCTATGTAAACACAAACTTTTTTTTTGGATGCAATTAATCGCGATTAATCGTTTGACAGCCCTAATATATATATATATATATATATATATATATATATATGTATATATATGTATATATATATCATTATGTCTATGGAAATACCCATAAAACATGGAAACCTATTATTTTAATACGATTGCAAAAATTGATTGCTAATCAAACCTAATCAAAGTGAGAGCTATTTACTCGTAATAACCATATCAACAACTGCTTACTCGTTTATAATACCATACATTACATATCACTGTAAAAAATATTTTCAAGATTTGTTATCACAACATATTTTCTTTTGTCAAATCAACTTTATAATAATTTATTTAGTTGAGATAACTTATTATTTTGAGTTTCTGATGATTAAATCAATCTACTTCATTGTATTAACTCACTTTTTCCAGTTCAATCAACTTAAAACCATTAATATTTTTTTTACAGTGTATGGTTAATAACTTGTTAACAAAACAAAAAAACATTTATAAGAGCTAATTAAATGATAATTTTGTTAATTACAGTGACAATGAATGAATAACTCTATTTGCGTACAGCCTCAATAGACCACAATAAAACAACTTTTAATAAACTATAGTAGTTGTAAGCACTTTCACTATTATAAAGTGCTACCAGTTCATGTAATGTTACCAAAGTGAACCTCATTGTAAAGTTGTTTTATATAAAATCAGTTTAATTTGCCAATATGAGACATCATTATTAAAATCTTCTACATTGACAAAGGTGCTTCATAAACGTGTCAGACACAGAGAGATGGTGACGTTTGGCACTCATGCATGAAGTTCAGTTTCAGGACATCGCCGCTTGTCATCTTCTGACTGCGAGACGAGATATAGAGCCGACATAACTTACTTTTTTAACAACAGCTGGCTTTGAGAGCTCTGTGGATTGAACCATATTTAACCCTTATGTGGCAGACCACCCGCCAGTGTCGGCCTCGCAGACTGACCGTTCACAAGTGGCCCCGGGCCCTCGGCCGATATGATATAGAGCGGGCAGTGACCAGGCCCTGATTTATGCTCCGCAGAGCCTAAACATCTTTAGAAGATGCCTTGTGAAGTGGCAGACAAAGCCTCCTCAGATCACAATGAGCATCAGGATAAATGGCTTGTTTTTGAGCGATAGAGACTCCACACTTCATCCGCCCGTTCCCAGCTCGAGTTGCTCCTCACACACGGTTTCAGGGTGTGTTTTTAAAATGTGTGTACAGTGACTTAAAGATTTGTGTCATTGGGAACACTTTACACTTTAAGATCCCATTATGTTGTTGACTAATGATGAGCAATACAGTATATATAATACAGTATCGAGAATAACTAACAGCTGAAGGGTGTTGTTAGGCAGCCTCTATGAGACATCAGTTTAAAGGAGTAGTTCACTTTTAAAAAATAATTTTAAAAGATAATTTACTCACCTCCATGTCATCCAAGATGTTCATGTCTTTCTTTCTTCAGTCGAAAAGAAATTAAGGTTTTTGATGAAAACATTCCAGGATTTTTCTCCATATAATGGACTTCATTGGGAACCAAACGGTTCAAGGTCCAAAAGACAGTTTCAGTGCAGCTTTAAAGGGCTTTAAATGATTCCAGACGATGAATAAGGGTCTTATCAAGCGAAATGATCGCTCATTTAAAAAATAAATAAAAAAGTTTAAGTTTTATAAGCACAAATGCTCGCCTTGCTCTGTTCTGTGATGCGCGTTCGTGACTCTCCTGTTCGAACTCGTTCATCAAAATGAACAAACCTTTTTTCGAGTCATGAAGGGTTCTAGATAAGACCCTTATTCATCGTTTGGAATCGTTTAAAGCCCTTTGAACAGTTTGCACTGAAACTGTCTTTTGGACCTTGAACCGTTTGGTTCCCATTGAAGTCCATTATATGGAGAAAATCCTGGAATGTTTTCATCAGAAACCTTAATTTCTTTTCGACTGAAGAAAGAAAGACATGGACATCTTGGATGACACGGGGGTCAGTAAATTATCTGCAAAAGTGAACTACTCCTTTAATAATGATGTCTCATATAGGCTAATTGAAGATTGAAGACACTGAGACTGACTGTAAAAAGATAAAATGCAAAAAAAAATTAATAATTATAATAAAAACAGCCAGATCCAATTATACTGGTCCAATTATACATGAATGAAGCACAGCTATTGACCAATCAGAATCAAGGATTGGAACTAACCGTTTTATAATCTTTGTTAATGTTGATAGTTAGTTCATGTCAGCTCAGATTCATTACAGTAAATCATATGAAAAGATACAGCTTATGATTTTAACAATGTACAGTCAATGGTGAAATTAGCAGCGTTAGGAGTATTTTTCATTGTTAGTTCTGTTAACTAGTGTAAATAATGTTAATGTTGACATCATTTAGATTTTTTTTGAAGAAATGAATCTGTTTATGCAAAAATGATTCAAAAATGACAGTAAAGACAATGTAAGAAATGATTCCTATATTAAAAAAATGAGGTTATTTTGAACTTTTAAATTCATCAAATAATAATGTTAGCAATGACATCGTAAGCCCTAACGGTCAAAATAATTAATTGGTTTGAGTAGGACAAACTTAAATTCTAAATGCTAAAATTAAGTGCAATATAATTTTTTTTGTGTGTGTAAAATTAATGTTAAGTTAAGTGTGAGATTTAGTAGTGATTAATGTTTTGTTATGCTAATTTAGAAGAATGTCTGTTAATGTTGGCTTTCGGATAGTTACCATCATGGTGCTTGATTTGAGAGCAAATTATCCCTTTATATTATTACGCTCACACAGCAAGTGCTTCTGTGCTTGTTAGTGCTTATAACATACTGTTTCTAATATGTTAGCATTTACTATGTCAGCAGATTAGCGTTAAAGCTAACTAAGTTTATACTATTAAAAGTGATTTGAGTTCTGCCAACTTCTTCGGGTTTACAGTGTACTTTATAGATTTAAGTTATAGTAACTAATTAGTACTATTAACTTTATTTACCCAAGTTATCTTAACAATAAGTTATTGAGTTACTTGGAAACAAATCAAATATTTTTTTATGCTTAAATTGTTTGAGTTAATAAACTTAAATGATTTAAGACAATCGGTTTCCTCAAACGGTTTGAGTTGAACTAACTCATCAGGTTTTACAGTGTATCATAAGACTGTCTGCTTAATATCTGATGCCCCTCAACCGAGTAACAACATGGCAGTTTAACACTAACTTATTGTAGTTGACATGCGGTTTCAAAGTGAATTATCGAGCCGAATGCAGTGACATGTCAATCGTTTTTGTCCACTGTTGTCCTGCGTTTGAAAGTCAGCCATTCTTTCGGCTAGATGGCTTTGATTTTGAAAAGAGCGCTCCATATTGTGGGACGACCACTGCTGGGATCAAAGTCGCCTTGTTTTATTTTTCACACCACAGACGAGTCCCGAAACCTCCGTCTTTTCCCTGAAACTGAGAAGTTTATCGCATTCCCACTGTGTCCCCTGTGAATGACCTCAGCAAAATGACCTCTCGTAAGCATAAAGCCGGAGCACAATCCGGCCGGATTAATAATTGTTCGGCGGGACGACTGGCGGGGTTGTAGGCTCACTACAGCTCAGCAAGGTGGGGTCAGCGTATGCCAGGGCTGATGAATGGACGGGTGAGCTGTCTCTGAGGATGGGCAGGTAAAGGAATGCCCCGTTTGATAGATGAGCACCCATGTTGTGCCCTTGACTATGGGGGAGTGAGAACAAACCCGGCCAACACAAACAAAGGCCACGCTCATCTTCCACAGCCTATTAATTACACTCACTGCCACAATAGAGGCTCTGAGATCAGAGAGAGAAACGCTGACCTTCTATTGTCACTAAGTGCTCAAATAGGATCAGGCCGACACATAATAAAACGCCTCCGAAAAAATGGGAAGACGGGCCTAACCTATACATCTCAGCTTTCTGAAGCCTCCGGGACCATGAAAGAGCACTTTAACACTTTCCTTGTTACACGTTACATGAATATTTACCATAAATTATGTCTAATTACAAGCAGACAACCCTAAACCAATCCCTAATAAACACCATAAATACATGTTGTTAATTAATTCACAGATCGATAGATGGATGGATGGATGGATATAGATAGATGGATGGATGGATGGATGGACGGACGGACGGAGGGATAGATAGATAGATAGATAGATAGATAGATAGATAGATAGATAGATAGATAGATAGATAGATAGATAGATAGATAGATAGATAGATAGATAGATAGATAGATAGATAGATGGATGGATGGATGGATGGATGGATATAGATAGATAGATAGATAGATAGATAGATAGATAGATAGATAGATAGATAGATAGATAGATAGATGGATGGATGGATGGATGGATATAGATAGATAGATAGATAGATAGATAGATAGATAGATAGATAGATAGATAGATAGATAGATAGATAGATAGATAGATAGATAGATAGATAGATGGATGGATATAGATAGATAGATAGATAGATAGATAGATAGATAGATAGATAGATAGATAGATAGATAGATAGATAGATAGATAGATAGATGGATGGATGGATATAGATAGATAGATAGATAGATAGATAGATAGATAGATAGATAGATAGATAGATAGATAGATAGATAGATAGATAGATAGATAGATAGATGGATGGATGGGTGGATGGATGGATATATAGATGGATGAATGGATTCATAGATAGATAGATAGATAGATAGATAGATAGATAGATAGATAGATAGATAGATAGATAGATAGATAGATAGATGGATGGATGGATGGATGGATATATAGATGGATGAATGGATTCATAGATAGATAGATAGATGGATAGATGGATGGATGGATGGATTCATAGATAGATAGATAGATAGATAGATAGATAGATAGATAGATAGATAGATAGATGGATGAATGGATTCATTGATAGATAGATAGATAGATAGATAGATAGATAGATAGATAGATAGATAGATAGATAGATAGATAGATAGATAGATAGATAGATAGATAGATAGATAGATGAATGGATGGATGGATGGATGAATATATATAGATGGATGGATGTATATATAGATGGATGAACGAATTCTCAGATAGATAGATAGATGGATGGATGAATGGATGGACGGACGGACGGACGGACGGAGGGATGGATGGATGGATGGATGGATGGATGGATGGATGGATGGATGGATGGATGGATGGATGGATGGATGGATGGATGGATGGATAGATAGATAGATAGATAGATAGATAGATAGATAGATAGATAGATAGATAGATAGATAGATAGATAGATAGATAAATAGACAAAGCTCATAAAAGTAAAACGGGCACAATAAAATCTTGAGCAAATTTACTCAAGTGAATGCATGTTGTTTTTCTTAAGCTTTAACAATTCGTTCTTTGTCTTTCTGATTAATAATTAACAACAATTCGCAAAAACAAGCAGAGGCTGAACTAGCGTATGTTAATGTTTACACACTCTGTTCAGAAGCCTGTCAGACGAGCTGATGGTGTGTGTTGTCGAGCTGGCCCGGGGCTCGCGGTGTGACCGCTGACAGTCGCTGTAGTGTCATACAGCCGCTCCGCCAGCGAGCGCCCGTCCCCGCGCTCATAAATCACGGCTCCGGACAGCTCCGGATCCGCCGCACGGAGAACAGCCTGAGCCGGGTTCCCTGAGGAGCGCCGAGGAGACGGCGGCCAGGACCGTGACAGCCTCTTTAGTACGCTGGAGACTCCGAAGAAGAAGACAGAGAACAGAAACGACACACTTACAGTATACTTCAGTTCTGTCATCAAGATCAGCCATGGCATACATGTCGCAAACTAGTGATTTATCTTTATTTTGAACATGTAAATACAATTTTAAAAAAAATCTGAGAAACAAAAAATAATAATAATGGTAAAAAAAACAAAAAACAGATGAACAACAAAATAAAACTCTATTTACATCTACAAAAAAGTAAAACTTACTACTATAACTAAAACTAACGAAATACTTAAACTAGTTGAAAAAGTCCTAAAATTAAAATTGAAATAAAAAAATAAAAGATAAATTGAAATATTAACTCCATACTTTCCAGTACTTTAAAAAACTCTATTTACGTACAAAAAGGAGTAGAGGTAAAACTTATGTACTCCCACCTCTTACTATAACTAAAACTAATGAAATACTTAAACTAATTGAAAATTTGTTTTAAGCTGAAGTGCAAAAAAAAATTGAAATGAAAAATAAAAGCTAAATTGAAAATATTCAAAAATTAAATTGAATAAAAAAGACAAAAGCACATAACAAAATGACTAAAACTAAATTCAAAATGAAAATAAAAGATAATTCAAAATATAAATATAATGAAACTATAACTGTGAGATGTATCTTTAACTTGCACCTAATACAGTAAATGTGCATTAGGAGTTACTGTAGTGAAGTTCTACCTAATATTATTTTAAAACTATTATAGTTTTTATTTATATTTGGAATCATCTTTTAATTTCATTTTGAATTTAGTTTTAGTCATTTTGTTATGTGCTTTTGTCTTTTTAATTATTTAATATTTTAATTTAGCTTTAATTTTTTCATTTCAGTTTTACTACTTCATCTTAAACTCGTACTTAAAATAGTTTTAGTTGTGATTTTTTACAGTTACTGTCACACGTGTCGTGTTGGGCTTTTTGTGTTGAAGGTTGTGTCCTCATTTCCTGGGCCAGTTTTGTAATTTTTTTTTTTTTTTTTGTAGTTGTGTTTCCACTCCAACCTTGCAAAGTCTTGTTTGATATATATGATATCTTCTCCTAACTTTTTGGACCTTTCTTTTGACTTTGCCATACAAACGTCACACTCGACCAGTTCAGCATTTCATGTGTTCTAGCTCAAGCACACTGAGTAAAACTAATGAAGCCCTTGATTAGTTGAGACAACACCTGTTTTGCAGATTTGTGCTATTGTGGGAAATCAAGCGTATAGCGTCTGTTCAGGCACAGTGTTGTGCCTGAACGCATTCATTGAGTGATAGTCCATGAACTTGTTCATAATTTAGGCGAACGGGAACTGAACGCACTGTATTTGATGAACATTACTGTGAATGCATTCATCCTGGTGTCTGTGAACGCACGCTCTCTCAGTTTAACTTTGTTCAATCGGGTGCCAGATATCTATAGAGCCTTCCAGGCGAAAACCCGGCTAAAACGCACGTAAACAGGCCCTAATATGTAGAAAAACATCCAATCTGGCAACACCAGCCACCAGTGTCGCGGGTTGAATCATTTAGACACTGCGGAAGTCATTAAAAGTTACATTTTCAGTTGAATTTGTGGAAACCACTTGAAACATTTGAGCTATTTCCATTATCATTGTTTTATTTGTTCATTGCAAACAGCTGAAAGATTTTGCACTGGGTGTTTAATAATTTCGATTACAAGTTCCCAGTCTGTGTGTTGCTTGGTGACTCAAAGCTTGATAATTTAGCAGAAATATATATTTTGAAGAAATGTTGGATAACTGGTGGATTTTGCTCAGTTTCTCAATATTAATAGACTACTTTTAACTGTAACTTAGAACAGTTGCAGTAAAGATAGACTTGCAGTCATGCTGTAATTTAATCATCAAAAAAATGCTTGTAAAACTATCTTAATGGAGTCTCACAAAACAATTAAAAGATGATTCGTGAGACTTAATGGAACGTTTTACAAATGATTCATTAAAAATGAACTAGAGGTGATTAATAATGGTTAGAAATATATGTATTTATTCATTTGAGAAAATATTATTTGGTTTAATCGCCTTTTTAAGAGAATCCAGGCCAATTGTTTACACACACAATCCTTTAGATGGAAGTCATACATCATTTGAGATCATGCGTCTGAGAAAGAGTCTTGTCAAAGGGCACGTAACGAAATAAAGAAGATAAATGCAGCAAAATCCGAGAGCAAACAGACACGTCTGCGATCACTCGTTAGGCTAAATGAATTATGATGTCTTTAACTAACTGACAGATTACTTAGCTGCTTGGATAGAGCTGTTTTCACACTTGGCGGGGGCTCTCAGGGGACGGTGACACAGTCGTCCCTTTGCCAGAGCTATTTTTCACTCAATTTAGCTCCAAATGATGGCTAACCTTGGGTTCTCCCTCTGGGCAAGGTTTATGCAATGATTAATGGCGAGTGTTTGGCCGCCTCCACCTGAGGGACCGGCCCATCTGCGGAGGGATGTCAGGTAGAGCCGGCGCCTGCAGGTGTGTGTGTGACGGTGAGTGGCAGCTTCGCTTCAGCGTCACGACCGCCGCGCCGGCTTCCCTTAGTGTCGGCTGTGCTGATCGCTAGCGTCTGCGCTCATTCTGTGTGTGTGTGTGGAGCAAAACCTATGCTTTGAGGGATACACGATGCACTGTTGGTCTTTGACTCGTACGAGATTTGTCATTTTTTATAGTGTTAAAGGAGTTGTTCACTTTTAAAAAAGCTTTTGCTGATAATTTACTCACCCCCATGTCATCCAAGATTTCCATGTCTTTCTTTCTTCAGTCGAAAAGAATTTAAGAATTTGCAGGATTTTCTCCATTTAATGGACTTCAATGGGGACCAAACGGTTCAAGGTCTAAAAGACAGTTTCAGTGCAGCTTCAAAGGGCTTTAAACGACACCAGACGATGAATAAGGGTCTTATCAAGCGAAACGATCGCTCATTTAAAAAATAAATAACAAAGTTTAAGTTTTATAAGCTCAAATAGTCGCCTTGCTCTGTTCTGTGATGCGCGTTCGTGACTCTCCTGTTCGAACTCGTTCATCAAAATGTATGAATCTTTTTTCAAAAGATTGGTTCGTTTTGATCATTTCCCTTATTCATCGTCTGGTGTCGTTTAAAGCACTGAAACTGTCTTTTGGACCTTGAACCGTTTGGACCCCATTGAAGTCCATTATATGGAGAAAATCCTGGAATGTTTTCATCAAAAACCTTAATTTTTTTTTTCGACTGAAGAAAGAAAGACACGGACATTTTGGATGACATGGGGTGAGTAAACTATCAGCAAAAGTTTTTTTTTTTTTTTTTAAGTGAACTACTCCTTTAAATGGAGGAAATGTTTATAGTGTAATTTATATTTAATTGCAATTTATTTATAATGTGTGACCCTGGATCTGCTGGGTTGGTGGGTGTTCATTAGCGAACTCTTTCGGGTAGTTTGCTTCAATGAACCGGTTCGTTTACATAATCACACAATGATGTCACAATATGCAATAATGTTATTAAAGCACCTAATAATAACATGAAAATGCATATATGTGACCCTGGATCACAAAACCAGTATATCTGTGGCAATGGCCAACAATACATATGGGTCAAAATTATGGATTTTTCTTTTTATGCCAAAAATCATTAGGATATTAAGTAAAGATCATGTTCCATGAAGATATTTTGCATGAATATTTTGAGTAAATGGTGCTTTAAAGGCTTTAAACTTTAAAGGCGATTTTCTCAATGTTTACGTATTTTCAAATAGTTGTATTTCAGCCAAATATTGTCCTGTCCTAACAAACCACACATCAATGGAAAGCATATTATTCAGCTTTAATATGTGATGTATACATCAATTTTAAAAAATGTGACTGGTTTTGTGGTCCAGGGTCACATATTATAGAATACAGAATAACAAATAATAATTTCAAATGTAGTCACATTATTTTGTGTGATCAATATGAGTCTGTATAGCAAAGTTTCAAAACAGCGTGTCGGTAAAATTCAATGAAAAAC
The DNA here is from genome assembly GCF_016745375.1 of Pimephales promelas. Next base: position 4,543,035 of record NW_024121388.1, on the reverse strand, counting down.
TCTTCTAAATCATTTACTGATTAGTTTGTGTTAATTTGAATATTCAGGCCTACTAATACAGATGTTGTACCTATTATTAGCTGACATGATCTGACAATGAACAGTTTTATTTTTATATTAATTTACATTAACAAAGATGTAAACACCCCAATTGTATTGCTCATTGTTAGTTAATATTAGTTTCATTAACATGATGTCGAATTGTTTACATGACAGTGATACAAATGTTTTTTGCGTTTTTCGTGTACCGACGACCACGTTCTTCGTTCACACAACTAAAAAGGCTGTATTATTCATGCCAGGCCAGTAGATGGCGATGTCACTTTCTAAAGAAACACTATAGACTGAACACAAAATACACATGCACATGACGCCACTGTTTTCACAAATTCACATTTGTGTAATTTAGATGAGACGATAACAGTCTTATTTACCCGTTTTCAAATGTTTGCGTTTTCAGGTCCAAAACGCAGTTGTAAATGATCGGCCAAAACACACCAAGAGTTCACAGTTTTTAGTTGAAACAGTGTTGTGTAAACAGCCACACTGTAAAAACTATTCTTGGTTTAAGTTAAAAAATTAAGTTGCCTGGTTGCCTTAATTTTAAGTTGATTGAAATGGAAAAAGTGAGTTAATACAATGAAGGAAAATGATTTAATCATCAGAAACTCAAAATAATAAGTTATCTCAACTACATAAATTATTTAAGTAGATTTGACAAAAGAAACAATGTTGTGATAACAAACCTTGAAAATATTTATTTTACAGTGTGTTATTCCTCATATAGTTAAAAATTACTTCAGTTATGTCATGTTCAACATTTTAAAGTAGTTTAAACTGCTAGAAAGTCAACACATAATGCCATAAAGCCGATAACAAATAAATACACTTTGAGAAGAAGTGATCAAAGAGACACTAAATGCACTGTAAAAAATATTTTCAAGATTTGTTATCACAACATATTTTCTTTTGTCAAATCAACTTTATAATAATTTATTTAGTTGAGATAACTTATTATTTTGAGTTTCTGATGATTAAATCAATCTCCGTCATTGTATTAACTCACTTTTTCCAGTTCAATCAACTTAAAATTTTAAGGCAACCAGGTTACTCTTTTAAGTTAAACCAACAATATTTTTTTACAGTGTAGTAATCACAACATTTTTTCTTTTGTCAAATCAACTTAAATAATTTATTTAGTTCAGATAACATAATTTTGAGTTTGTGATGATTAAATCAATCTCCTTCATTGTATTAACTCACTTTTTCCAGTTCAATGACCTTAAAATTTTAAGGCAACCAGGTTACTTCATTTTTTAAGTTAAACCAACAATATTTTTTTACAGTGGTAATCACAACATTTTTTCTTTTGTCAAATCAACTTAAATAATTTATTTAGTTCAGATAACGTATAATTTTGAGTTTGTGATGATTAAATCATTCTCCTTCATTGTATTAACTCACTTTTTCCAGTTCAATGAACATAAAATTTTAAGGCAACCAGGTTACTTACTTTTTTAAGTTAAACCAACAATATTTTTTACAGTGTTAAGTTTCTCGGAAACAAAACCTTCCCTATTCCCCCACATCCAAACAGCTGCCTGTCAACTGCTTATAATATCATATCAAATATCAGTTATCAAGACCAACCCAAACTGAGTGACAACTTTCTAAATAGTGATTTAGGTGTGTATTTTACGCATGAACAGTCTGTCTTCTTCATTCTGTCAAAGGCAAACGCCCGTTCCAGCGCAGATGCCGGTCGGACCGTAATCAGATTAGGGCTTTGGACAGGTTTACGGGCACTCGCTGTCAGCTTCACTCTGTGTGGAAATGATCTGATATGGCTCTTATAGTGATTAATGAGTGTGTTAATGATAGACACATCATCAGTGTCTGCTTGGCCGCTTCCAGCCTCTCGGATTTGCTCCGGGTTTGATGCCAAACGGTCAAACCCATCGAGTGCTGGTGTCGATCCTCCATCCAAACACGAGATTTTCAGTAGTCGAGCGCATGGAAGGTAGACGTCTTTTAAAGCTGAAGCGTGTCATTTTTTGATGTTAAGAGACAGCTAATATGCAGAGACACTATTTCTTTGATTCACCCGAAAGCAACAGCATTGGCCTGTGAGTTTAGGGGCGGGGCTATCAGATAGTCTGACCAATGGCAGATGGCAAAGTGCTTGTGGAAACCTGTGAGAAAACAGTCATTATTTTCACAATTTTTTTAATTTGCCACCATTAGAGGCATATGCATTACACACTTCAGTTTTATGCAGGTTATGGTGTTATTTCAGTTTCTAAACAATTAATTCATATCTACTGTACACATTGTGTATGAGTTTTTTTCCGAGCTATCACGGAGGCCCGTTGCAACAACTTAAATAAATGCATGGTTGTAATTTACAGATTTCATTAAAAGTTGCCGACATTATTTGAAAAGTTCTGCTGATATATGATATATCATTTTAATATTGTGTGTGATTTAAACTGAAATTTCTCTAGTAATTTATTCTTAAAAATAAATAAATAATGTCTTGACAACTTTTGATTTCTGGTTCACAGCATGTTTTGCATTGCACTAGATAAGGAGGATACATTTCAAAAGTTAAAGTGTTGTTATTTTATGATTTTAGTAAAGGGAAAGACCGGCTAGTGTTTAATGCTGTTGTTTGACATGCTAATAAGCTGCGTTTAGCTTGTGCAATTTGCTAGATGTTAATTGTAATGGATAAAGGAATGATTAATGGTTCAACCATATTATTTTGTTTCTTTTTTTTGAGTAATCGACCTAAAAATGTGTGTTTATGCAACAAGTTCCTCTATGCATTGTTCATTGAGCATGATTTATAACTCAAAAATTTGATGCAAATTCGCATTATTTTTATACTTTTTAATTTTTTTATTATTATTATTATTATTATTATTTTATTATAAAATAGCCATACCACGTGTAGAACAAAAAATAGGCCCTACTGTAAAAATGAATGCACTTTATCTAATCCAAAAAATTGTGGCAAAAGATTACAAGCAATATTATTAATTCAATTTAACAATAGAATTGAGTAATAATTAATCTGATTAATTCCTTCAAAGTTAACCATTTAAAATGAGCAAAACGTACCAAAAAAAAAAAAACATTTAAGTCGCCATTATGGTGATCGGTGTTTGTTTTAAAATTACAGTTTTCTCCTTCTTGTTAACATCAGGTGTCTTCAATGTTGGCAATTTAAAATAAAAAGTTCTTAATTAATCTTTGACATCCTTCTGTTATTCAGATATTTTAGTTATATTTTTTGGTGCAAACTTTACTCATTTTAAATGGTTAACTTTTAAGGAATAATTTGATTAATTATTACTCGATACTAATTTGTTGAATTTAATTAATAATATTGTTTGTAATCTGTTGCCACAATTTTATTGATTCGATAAAGCATATTCATTTTTACAGTAATTCACTATATACAAACAATATAAGTAGTCTTAGGAAAACAATTGCATAATAAATCCTGAAACGTTCAACCGTACTTACTGTTCGGCCCTTATACTCGTATATATACAGATATGAATTATACAGTAGCTCAGTACATTGTCAATGGGTGTTGATCCATATTCATTTGAAGCCACATGAAACTGCTTTCATCAAACGACATCAAGTTTCCCTCTGAGCAGCAGCCCGCACAATAGCATCGAGGAGATGCTTTTGTTTAGCGAGAAGTGTGTGTGTGTGTCAGTGAACAGGGTAAAGCCCTGAAAGCAGATAAAATCATATTTTGTCAGGGTGTGTTGAGCACACCGTCCCGCGGCACCGGACAGCACAATAGCCGGAGGCGTTTACAGCATCATAAATCAAAGGTATCCGCCGCGCGAGAGCAGCTGGCACATTTGCAAATAATTGTAATTATTAATCATGCTGATTTCACACCCTTCAAGCGGGCGCTGGGAGATCTGTGTGTCCCGGCGGCCCTGGCGCCTGTGTGTGTTTGATGATGCTGAGACACACACAAAGACTCGGCTGAGCTGCGGCGTGGCTCAAAACCGGAGAGAATAATGTGTGCGGCTGTACATTCATCATCATCACGCGGATCTGGAAGACTGGTGTTTGGTGTCACTGCCTCATCATCATATTCACATGCTGTCAAATGAGGATTATAAAGCCACTGGAAAATGCCATCACACACACACACACACCTGTATACACTAGCAAGGGTGCGTTTTTGATCGGTTACAGCAAAACACATGCGGTGTTACTAAAGACCACATGCTGCTCAAAGAATCCATCATAGTTTCAAAGATATGTTAAAGAACTCTTTTCACCGCCGATAATAATCATAAATGTTTATTGAACATCAGATCATCATATTAGAGTGATTTATGAAGAATCACTGTAAAAAAATATTGATGGTTTAACTTAAAAAAGTAAGTAACCTGGTTGCCTTAAAATTTTAAGTTGATTGAACTGGAAAAAGTGAGTTAATACAATGAAGGAGAATGATTTAATAATTAGAAACTCAACATTTATCTGAACTAAATAAATTATTTAAGTTGATTTGACAAAAGAAAAAATGTTGTAATTACTACACTGTAAAAAATGTTGTTGGTTTAACTTAAAAAATGAAGTAACCTGGTTGCCTTAAAATTTTAAGTTGATTGAACTGGAAAAAGTGAGTTAATACAATGAAGGAGAATGATTTAATCATCAGAAACTCAAAATTATATGTTATCTGAACTAAATAAATTATTTAAGTTGATTTGACAAAAGAAAAAATGTTGTAATTACTACACTGTAAAAAAAAAATATTGTTGGTTTAACTTAGAAATAAGTAACCAGGGTTGCCTTAAAATTTTAAGTTGATTGAACTGGAAAAAGTGAGTTAATACAATGAAGGAGAATGATTTAATAATTAGAAACTCAACATTTATCTGAACTAAATAAATTATTTAAGTTGATTTGACAAAAGAAAAAATGTTGTAATTACTACATTGTAAAAAAAATATTGTTGGTTTAACTTAAAAATAAGTAACCAGGGTTGCCTTAAATTTTTAAGTTGATTGAACTGGAAAAAGTGAGTTAATACAATGAAGGAGATTGATTTAATCATCAGAAACTCAAAATAATAAGTTATCTCAACTAAATAAATTATTATAAAGTTGATTTGACAAAAGAAAATATGTTGTAATAACAAATCTTGAAAATGTTTTTTTTACAGTGTGTGAATCTGGAGACTGGATGCTGATATTTACAGCTGTTTTAAATGATGATAATATTTAATATTGTTTTACTGTATTTTATCACCGCAAACTTTCGAATTAGAAAAACCCTGATTATTCTGATTATTAGTATTTAAACATCTTATCTTAACAGAATTTCAAATCTAACATTTTGAAGTCGATCCATCCCAGAACTTTTATGAAAATAGAAGAAATGTCCGTTCATATTCAAAGTCCATTATCCCTCGCTATCCTCGCTCCAGAGATTTATAAATGTTGTGCACCTTGTCTGAACGCTTATGTTCTTTCATCTCCTGCTGTGTCCGCATGTATGAATCAATGCCCTGTTCGCATATTTTGATTAGAAACCCCAGGGCATTTTCCTGAGAAAAAGTACTGTAATTTACCATAAATCATAATATGTCCATGCTACATTTGACCACCAAATTAAAGACCAAAGAAAAGTTGCTAAACCTTCAAGATTCTGGTGATGACGATTCTTCAAATGATGAAACTGTTTACTTCCCAAAGACACATTTAGCAGTAATCTTACATTCGTAGAATGGGAATATCAAGCTTAATTATCCCACTTTACCTGCACTCGAAAATATAACTCTTTTAATGAACATTAAAAAAAAAAAAACATGGAAAGGTTTTCCACATGATTAACTTGCTTTATTTCAGCATTATGCAATTTAATGTACTTACGTTGGGTCAACTTAATGTATTGAGGTTGATTCAACTTATTTACTACACTGTAAAAAAATATTGTTGGTTTAACTCAAAAAAGTAAGTAACCTGGTTGCCTTAAAATTTTAAGTTGATTGAACTGGAAAAAGTGAGTTAATACAATGAAGTAGATTAATTTAACCATCAGAAACTCAAAATAATAAGTTATCTCAACTAAATAAATTATTATAAAGTTGATTTGACAAAAGAAAATATGTTGTGATAACAAATCTTGAAATTTTTTTTTACAGTGTATGGTTGGGCACAGCTTAATTTAATATTGTCAGTGAATTTAAAAAGACTCCCTGATATGATTCAAGTATTCAAATTCATAATATTCATTCATCCAATATAATAAAATATATTTTAGTGTCACACTATTACATTTCTAGACTATTACCATGTATTAGCACCAATTGCGCTTGTTAACAACTTAAATTTCATGATTTACATGGCATTTTCTGTGATCATTACTGAATCAGTTTTCATCCTAACCAAATGCTCCACTCTTGTCCACAATGGTAACCCACTGTAATTTAAATGGTACTAATAATTGGAACGTAATTGAACATTAAACACAATTACGCACTAAAAAGTCTTCCCCTTTTCTCATTTTCTCAAAAACACATAAAATAACACTTAATTTAGACATTTATTCTCTCTTAATTCAGCCATATGCAAAGCATGCTGGAAACTAACAAGCACAAGCAACACAAATATTAGTTTACTTAATCCGTTTAAATTGGATTACACTGAAAAATTTTTTTTTTCAAGATTTGTTATCACAACATTTTTTTTCTTTTGTCAAATCAACTTAAATAATTAATGTGTCATTTTTTAAGTTAAATCAACAATATTTTTACAGTGTACATGGCAGTATGACAACACAATATAACGATATAGCCTACATAAATAACAATATGAACTTTTGAATAAAGTGCACATATATTTCTATTACTAACACTATTGTATTGCGTTAACTTAACCTGTGTAATTTCCCACTTTACTTAATTATCAATCGTTAAACTAATGTAAAGGGTTTAATTTCGCGATTCAAAAAAACCCGGATGTGACGATTTCCAACGTATTGGATGAAGATGTCGTGTGAACAAGGTGGCAATTATGCTTAATAAGTTGGCTTGTACTTGCAGAGTTCCTGAAAGTCTTTTGGAGGACCAACACAACAGCAGAGATTAAGCAGACAGTCTGTAATACTCTATAATACTCTAATGAGGCTTAGTTAACATGTACTTGCAAAGTTATGTTCAAAAGGGACCATCAAAATAAAGCATGGCCGGTTCCACAGACAGGGTTTAGATTAAGCCAGGATTTGGCCTTAGTTCAATTAGGATATTTAAAGGGACAGTTCACCCAAAAATGAAAATGATGTCATTAATGACTCTCGTGTCATCCCAAGCCGGTCAGACTTCCGTTCATCTTCAGGACACAGTTTATAGATTTTAGATCTATTTTATAGATCTATAGGTTATAGATATTTTAGATTTAGTCCGAGAGCTTTCTGTCCCTCCATTGGAAATGTGTGTACGGTATACTGTATAAAGGAAATAAAGACATCATCACAGTAGTAAAGTCTGAATAAAGTCGTAGTTTACGTTATTTTTAGACCAAAATGTATTTTCGATGCTTCAAAACATTGTAATGATGTCACATGACTATACTGTGATGATGTCTTTATTTCTTGTTGAGTGTGTATAACACCTCTTCCCGTGGTAAAACCGCTGCATGTCTTCTTGCTTTATTGACACCGTTTCATTATCAGTCGTACAACATCTCAATTGATTTAATTAGATCCGTTTAAATGGTTGGAAAAACAGACCTGGATGTATTGTTTATAGATGTTGCTGCTTCGACAGATGTGTCCCCGTCTGCGAGTGTTTGCTGGGAAATCGATTGGGATGGACAGGATTGTTTCGCAGATGTGAGCTGGACTGTGTTGATTCAGTAAAGAAGGCGTCCAGCTCGCAGACTCCAGCGCACAGATGGCACACACACGCGTACAGTCGACACACACTCGCCAGCAGCGGGGCCACAAACTAAAGTTTTCACTCACTTGTGCAACCAAACCATCCATGTGTTTCTCACATTAACAGTGTTTTATGTTCATCAGCAGTGAACACTGTAGAGCATTCCCCAAACGACTGATGAGATATAACCTGCACTCTTAGAGGAAATGGTTCTATTTAGAACCAGAAAATGGTTCCATCCCCTGCTTCATACACTCTTAGAAGAAAAGGTTCTATATAGAACCTTAAAAGGTTCTATCAGCGCTACGTATTTGGAACCCCTAAAAGGTTCTATACACTCTTAAAAAAGGGTTCCTCTGGGTTCTATATAGAACCCTGGGGTTCCATACTTGGCCAATAGAACCTTTTACCAAAAAATGGTTCTATATAGAACCATTTTGGAGTTCCATATATGAAGCGGGGGATGGAACCATTTCTGGTTCTATATAGAACCCTGGGGTTCCATACTTGGCCAATAGAACCTTTTACAAAAAAATGGTTCTATATAGAACCATTTTGGAGTTCCATATATGAAGCGGGGGATGGAACCATTTCTGGTTCTAAATAGAACCATTTCTTCTAAGAGTGTATATGGAACTCCAAAACGGTTCTATATAGAACCGTTTTTTTGGTAAAAGGTTCTATTGGCCAAGTACTGAACCCCAGGGTTCTATATAGAACCCAGAGGAATCCTTTTTTAAGAGTGTATAGAGCCTTTTAGGGGTTCAAAATACGTAGCACTGATAGAACCTTTAAAGGTTCTATATAGAACCTTTTCTTCTAAGAGTGTGTACATTCATCATTAAAGAACACCAGCCAGACCAAAGTACACTCTTAGAAGAAATGGTTCCATCCTCCGCTTCATATATGGAACTCCAAAATGGTTCTATATAGAACCTTTTTTTGGGTAAAATTTTTGGGTTCTATTGGCCAAGTATGGAACCCCAGGGTTCTATACAGAACCCAGAGGAACCCTTTTTTAAGAGTGTATAGAACCTTTTAGGGGTTCCAAATATGTAGCGCTGATAGAACCTTTTATGGTTCTATATAGAACCTTTTCTTCTAAGAGTGTAGTGTCACAGAGCGACCCAATGCATGCGGGAAACCCGGGAAAACATTCCCTGGTCATTCCTGCCCAAAACCAAAAGGAAAAAAAGTGTGTGTGTGTGTGTGTGTGTACATTAGATAATTCAATACAAATATTCAACATGCTTTCCAATTTGCATCAAATACATTTTTTTGCTGTGAAAATATTATCAGCATCAGATGAGGATATACATTTCTGTGTTAATATTACACACTTCTGCAAAAGAGATTTTAATCTCAGTGAGTCGTTTCTCCTGGTTAAATAAATATAATTAAATAAAAATGAAAATAAATTAGAAACATGGCAGGAAGATTGTACTGATATCTAATCTAAGAGTGGTAATGATGATTCTCACATTGCAATCAAAATACAGGTGAACCTCGAAAAATTAGAATAT